>JASCZW010006184.1:0-106811 GCA_034211315.2 Aedes japonicus | reverse complement strand
AAGTCGCTTCGGAACAAGAAGTAGCGATGCGCAGAAGATTGAGAAAAATTCAAACAGCCACCGGATGTTTTGAAAACAAAGCAAAATGTGTCTACGATGCCGTTCTGGACAGCGCAAAAGCCGTTCTTGTTACAAGGGCAATACCCTCACAATTTAATTTGACCATAAATTTCATGCGCCTTGCGCATCTCCTTTGCCATAGGCTTCGATAAATTACCAACAGCCCAGACTAATAAACCAAAACCAAATCCTCATAAATTAGTGCATCTGTGTTAAGAGCCTCGTCTCATCAGACGAGAACAAGTAATAAACCCGTGCACAAGTTCATATGCACGAACATAGAAAATTATGCTCCCACAACTCCGCGATGCAAATTGTGCATGCACATTACGACATGACGCGCACGGATCTAGAAAATGATAACGATTCAATAAACAATGGAGTCAAACGAAACTCCAGAAGAGCTAAATTTCTTTGCACGGCTTTAGACCATCAAATAGCAGAATGATAAATAATTTTCCATACCAGAAATTCTAGAAAACGGGTAGGCCCCCCACGATTTTAATCGACACGGGAGCCAAAATAAAAATTAGTATTAACCCTGAGTTGGTTCCTTATCATGCTGCTACTGAGATTAGATCACAACATAAAATAAGAAATGTAAATGGCATATCGTCGACAAATTTACGTTTTTTGAAACGGTACGACATTTTTTCAAAAGTTTACTGAACCTCAAATTTTTGTATTATTTAGATTTCATGATTTTTTTGACGGCCTCATTGGATTTGAATCTATGCGATCCATAGGTGCCATAATAGACACTGCATCTAACACGATGACCATTAATAATTTGAAAATTCAGCTCAACAAAAAGCTTCCTACTCGCGAACAACTAAATTTTTTTCAAGAGAATGAGACTCTCGTGAAAGATTTTTCACGTTCGAACCGCAACAGGAGACTTTCTGGTTGAACACGATATCGCAATAGAGACAGGGATGTAATTATACCTTCAGGGGCAGGCAATGCCCAAAACGGTATAGCTACATTTCCTGTGATAACCCCCAGCAAGGCAAACATCGCGAATATCTGTGTAGACAAAAGAGGCTAGGCATTTACGGAATCTTTATAATTTTGAGGAAGCTTCTATTGAACCACAACATTTTATGCAAAAAAGAACTTGAACAAAACAGAGCTTAAACAAAGCATAAGAATAGACCAGCCTTGAACACAGAAGTAAGAAGAAGATGAACTACTGAACGTTCTTAAAACAACTTCCAGAAATTCTCTACAACGATGAAGAGAAATTGACGTTCACAAATGCGGTGAGGCAAAATCAATACAAAGGATTGTTTGCCAATACATTCTGAAAACTACCGCTACCCTTTCTGCCATAGAGAAGAGGTTCAAGCGACAAATAGTTAAAATGTTAGACCAAGGCAATGAATTCGACCGTCAGAATATGTCCTTGGTCGTCGCTTAATCTGGATCGTACCAAAGAGAAGTTAGAGGCTTCTGGTACAAGAAAATGGAGGCTTGTAATCGATTATCGCAAGCTTAACTACAAAAGACTGCATGAGATGATCGATACCCTCATTCTCCCAATATCACGGATATACATGATAAACTGGGAGAAAATGCCGAAGATGTTCAACTACTGACTCCTGTCAGGGCTTCACCAAGTAGAGGTACGCATAAGAAAAACATTTCGAAGACAGCATTTAGTGTCGATGGAGGGCACAACGAGGATTGTCCGAATGCCTTTTGGCTTGAAAAAACGCTCCGGCAAATCGCCCTCCAGAGAGTAATGGACAACATTCTCGGGAACACATTGGAATACTTGCTGCCTTGTCTATATGGACGACATAATCGTCTCAGCTCGACGAAGCTTACAGGAGCATCTAATTAATCTCAAGATAATTCTCGAATACTATGAAAAAATTCAACATGAAGATACAGCTCGACAAATGCGAGTTTCTTCAGAAGCGAAGTTGCTTCTGGGTGACAGATAGTCACTCCTGAAGGAGTAAAACCCTAACTCCAGAGAAGAGACAGCGTACCAATTAAGGTGATTGCGCCTGCCAAAAAACGAAAAAAGATTTAAGAGGATTTCAAGGTGTTGTTGGCTAATATAGGAAGTTTATTAAAGACTTCGCCAAGATAGCCGAGCCATTAGCAAAGCAATGACGAAAACGAACATTGTAAACCGTTGCACGCACGAAAGAATTCGTAGCGGCCTTCTGAAAAATGCCAAATATCTTCTAAGCAGTAGTCAAATACTACGAATTTCCAAACTTCGACAAAAGATTCATCCTAACAACCGACGCGTCTAGCTACGCATTGGGGTGCGCGAGTTATCTCTAAACGCCAATCCGGGAGCGATAAACCCATCGCCTATGCATCCTGCACGCTTACAAAAACCGAGGAGAAGTATTCAACTAGATCGAAAAGGAGCTGCCAGTTGGCCATTGATTGGGCATGCGCATATTTTCGACCATATCTTGTATGGCATCGAAAATTCCACGCCGTTTACAGATTCACATAAACCCTTAACTCTACGCATTGAACCTCCAAAACGCCGAATGATCCGAAGCACAGATTCGACGGAAGTTAAGATTGGGAGAGTTCGATTATGACATACAGTACCGAGACCCGGCAAACAAAATGTTGTTGCCGATGGTCTATCACGAGTTATACCAGAAATAAATAATAACGATCAAGAAGAGGAAGAATCAACCTCGGATGTCTCCACGGTTCACTCGGCAGACTCAGACTCCGACGGGCTTATTCAAATGACAGAACAACCTTTAAATTATATAAAGCCATAAACATTTTGAGAGACCATATGCACCCTAGTAAAATCAACTGTATACTCTGCCCAGAAGAGTGGATCAACTCACTGCAGATAACATACAAAAATCATTTTTCCCGTGATACAAATGTTTAAGACTGGTATCACAGCAACACAAACTCTGTTGTAGGACGTGGGTGAACATCGGAAGATCAAAGCGACGCTCATCCAGGAAGTCCACGAGAAAGCACATCGGAGGGGCAAGCGAAAACCATGCAGAAATTACCAGGAAATACTTCTTTCCTTCAAATGTCAAGTAAAAATCAATCGACTCATTAATTCATGTGTACATCAGTCTTGAGAAACAAATACGAGAGGGAACCCTCAACAAAATCAAATTAGCAGAAACGAACAATTCAAAAAAAACCACTCGACATCCTCCACATAGATATTTTTCATTCCCTCACAAATTGTGTTATTTTTGTCAGCGGTAAACAAATTATCCAAATTCGCCATTCTTATCCGTGATTAAACTATGATCCCATACCTGATGTCGAACGGGTAAAAGTGAAATTAATTTCAACTCTATGGTACTTCCAAAAATTAATTATTTGTGACAATGAAGCGGCATTCCGCTCCATTGAGATGAAGAGGATTTTCTTCAGAGGTTGCAAGCCGAAATGTATTTTTAATCCCAACGTAACTGCGCAGCAGAGGTTAATGGGATTTTAGAGCGTTTTCACTCAGCTGCTGTCAGAAATTTTTCTTTGTATAAGCTAAAGTACAACGATCTCTCACAAAGAAATTTATAAATTGAAATAGAGATACTTTACGGTCGTTTCATCGCAAGTGTAACCAAATAAAACCGGCAGAGATATTTTACGGGATAAAAGAAGGCGAGATGAAAGGCCTTTAAACCTAGAAGCTATTCTTGAGAATAGAAATAATCTCATTGGCGAAGTAATTGCTAGAATTGAAGCAAACTCGGCTCAAAACATTAAATGCCCAAATATAAATAGATCGGATGGACCAATCTAGAGAGGTTGAAACAACCTAGCAACAAAATTCAAGCGCACCGAAGTAAGAAAAAAAGCCAGATTTAAACCCCAAAAAGTAAAATGCAACAGACGAAAAACCTTTCTAGACGGCAGAGAAATTAAACTCCCATAAATCAAAAAATCAAGAGGAAGGAAGAAAACTCAAGATCTCGCAACCTGGAAAATACTACATGATACCACAGTGCCTAATGTCCAACTAATATATCCATTTGCAGAATAAAACTAACCACAATTGCTTGTACTATGATGATTTTTTCAAGCCAAGCACAAAAGATTAACGATACAGAAAACCTGCAAGATGACCCACTACTACTCGTGAAAGAGAAACATTGTAAGATTCAAAACAGGAAATCCGATTGCAGATAATTCATCCGATAAACCTTTTCATCAATCGAAGAGACAGCTGAAATTCTTATACAAAATCGTCTTACCAAAATTCTGTTCATACGACTAACCCACTAATACATATATATTAAGCGAAATAAATCAGAAGAAAGTGTACAGCGACCTGCATACCAGCTGAAACCCCCTCCAGAGACACCACATGGTATGCAAAAAATGTATGGGATACCATTGGCACCGAAGCTTGAAATGGATCGGGCACCGGATGCTTCTGATCCACAGAGCCACCTAAACACCACCATGGACGATTTGATTGACCAGAATAGCCAGCAACAGTCAGAATCAGCCGAGACATCAACAATAGGATTCACAACTAACGTCACTCACACGCAATCAAGGGAAATAACCATACCAAGTCGGTTTTGAACGACCTCAAAGATGAATGACAGCATCGCAAACAGAGACATTCGAATTTTAAATATCGACATTATAAATCAGATGCTCCAAGATAGTACCAAGATGCAATAATGTTGTCAAAGATATCAATTACATCCCACTACAAAATACTCTCCATCCGCGAAATTTTAACTATACGAGAGCTACTGTAAAAGCCAAGGCACTCGACATTCGCCTATCCGACGGCGCCTTACAATTACCGTCACACCAAGTTTGCCACCAGCCAAGAACACTGTCATGCTTCGCGCATGTACCACTATTGGCAGATGTTACCTCATCGATCATCAGAATGTACCCAATAAATATGTAAAGACGAACGATCAACCCGTGCCCAGAATATAAGTTAAGGATGTGAATGACGCATCTTCACAACCCAAAAACCGGACGACTTTACAGAACCAAAAGTTCCATATCTCAAGGAACTTAATGACAGATTGTATCGACCCACAATCAACGGAAGAAAATCAGAGTGCAACGTTGTTTTCAACAACCGTCAATCATCTGGCAAGTTAATCTCTGATGACAAGCATTTAGTAGCCAACATACAAAACGCGAGCGTTAAGTCATGAGCTGCGGACAGCTAACCGTAGTTTGGGAGGAAACGTGCTTATTGACTTTGCAAATTGCACAATCAAAATCAATAATCAGACATTTAGAAACGAAGAACGTATCAGCGAACCGAAATTATATATCATGCATTTTATAATCCTCGAACCAAAATGGAAACTGAGGAAGAACACAACCTAGAAAAATTCATCAAGATACCATACGAAACCGTCGACATTTTGCAACATGTGTACTTGGAACAGAGCAATCTGAATTTTGGAGCCTTTTGGAGGATTTTCCCTTACAGGAATTACATTCATACTCACTGTCATTTTCGTCCTAATCAGATGTAGAAGAAGCAGAACGGGACGTTCTTCACTTGAGGGGGAGTAGTTACCGAGGCAACCAACTCCAGCAGTGGGCCACAGGAGCAGCACCTTATACGAAGACTTAAAATCATCCAACAACAAACAACAACAATCCGTACAATTAGCAGCTTTCGAACGACACCAGAACCATCGATGTCATAGTCAGCAACAAAGCCAACCGACGCCGCATCATCAAATTCAACCAAAGTCACACCAGCAACTCAACGTTCAACCAACAGCCACATCAGCAACAAGTAACCGGACGGCGCGATCCAATTTCATATAACATACATAAGCTAGAAACATTCCTCTTCAGTTAGGCCTGTGTAACTTTTTCAAGTAATAAAATTCATTCTTAGTTTAGCGTTCGATTTGTTTGGTCGTTCCTTTTTTAAAACCTAAATCCGTTTTCCTTAAGTACTTGTATATATATATATATATATATATATATATATATATATATATATATATATATATATATATATATATATATATATATATATATATATATATATATATATATATATATATATATATATATATATTATATATATATATATATTTATATATATATAAATTTATTATATATATATATATATATATATAAATATAAATATAATGATATATATATATTTATATATATATATATATATATGCTATATATATATATATTTATATATATATATATATTTATATATATATAGATATATATATTATATATATATATATATATATATATATATATATATATATATATATATATATATATATATATATATATATATGTATATATATATTATACATATATATATATATATTATAATATATAATTAAAATATAGTATATATATATAATATATTATCTATATGCATATATATATATATAGTATTATATATATTATATATAATATAAATATATATAGATATTATAACTATTGTAGTATATATATATATATCATAAATATGTATATATGATATGTATTATATATTATATATTTATATATTTATCTGTATATATATATATATATATATATATATATATATATATATATATATATATATATATATATATATATATATATATATATATATATATATATATATATATATATATATATATATATATATATATATATATATATATATATATATATATATATATATATATATATATATATATATATATATATATATATATATATATATATATATATATATATATATATATATATATATATATATATATATATATATATATATATATATATACAGCGATTCCACGGGAAAAGAATAGAGTTGAAAAAAGTTGTCCGATTTTGCTCAAAATCGCTTGGTATGTTCTTCATTGAAAATAATAAGACCAGTATTTTTTAATTTTTTTATTAGGGTGACCATGTTCGATATAGGGTTACCAGAAAAATCGACATTTTTCGAAATTTTTTATTTTTGAAAAATCATAACTTCTGAACCGCTGAATCGATTTCAAATATTTTTATATAAATAGAAAGATTATTACTTTTTGTTTTTATTAAAAATATTTGTTTAAATAATTAATTTACTCAAATATGCTAAAATGGTCAATATATTTGTTTTTTTATGATTTTCAAAATGTTGGACCAAAACGACTATTTATTTTTATATTGTTTTATTAAAATTCAAACATTTTTACATAACATATCAAAAAATCTCAAATGTTCATCGAGCCGATTTTGAGTTAAATTTTTTGAAAATTTCAAGTTTTTTGCCTATACACACATGGAATGAGCATCATTTTCCATCACTTCAAAATAACTGCGGGAATCATTTCATTGAAGTTATCAAACTTATTCCTAATAAATTCATGATAACCATGTTTACAAATCTAGTTTTATTTGTGAAGTATTGTACCCATCAAAAGTAGGGGAGGCTGGTCCAATTCTGACCCCATTAAATGTATGAACTATAAATCAGCCTCAAATTGTTTAAAAGCAGAGACCAACATTGCTAGGATTTACTCAGCCATGGTTTACGCTATAACTGGAGCCACAATGGTCCGTTAGCGTCCAAATTCAGCATGAGTGCTCATAAGGATTGCAGGGGCACTCATGCCGAATTTGAGTTGTAGCGTAAACCACGACTGAGTAAAGTTAACTCATATTTTGAATTAATCCACATTGAGTGAACCGAACTGAAACCTTACTAAAGAAACGTTTAATACAATGAAGCACAACTGCTCAAATTGCCATGTTTAGATTAATAGTTACAGGAAACCTACTCCTAAACTATATGGTTATGCAGCGGAAAGGAGAACAAAGTTGGATAAAAGCTATTCCTACTTTTGTAATACCTGCTATTGCAGACTTTATCGCTTTATCAAGAAAGAAAACGAGCCAGAAACTCCAAGTGCAGTTAATCTAGAATGTGAAACTCAAGAACTCACCGTTTCTGAACCGTGTTTAATATTCAAAGAGCAATATCCTACTTTTTAAATTGGATTTTCAATGTTTTTCAGTAGCCGCCCAAAAAATTGTATTCTGGCTGGTTCAAGTGCAACGTCTGCGTATGCATTTATCATCAGAATGTTAAATTAATGTTTAAAACCCTTAAGGTTAAGAAACTTATTTCTAACCATTTTAAAACGTATCATGAAATCCTACAGAGAAATGTTGCTTGAAAACCTGTGATCATTGCCCGGTTACGCAAACACTGGAGAATGACCTGATGAATTTTCTTCAAAATATCGATTCCTTAGAATTTAAACAATGGGAGCAAACAGATCGTTGTCATCTAAATTCAATGCGAATGGATGCAGGAGAGTTTGTGGAAACATTTTTAGAAAAATTAAGCGAATTATCTCCGCATAATTTTATTGCAGAGCATCAAGGTAACTACTTGAAACAAAAAAATTAAAATTAATTTGGAAGCAACTGACTGCATTATAATTGCTGACTTCTCTGAAAATTACTGTTTTGTTATTCAGGACGCTATACAAGGTTTTCATTGGGCAAACGCTCAATGCACAATCCATCCTTTTGCCATTAAATTATAAGGATGAAGCACAAAATTTAAAGTTTACAAGCTTCATAGCAATCGCAGAATTTACTAAACATAACCATGTTGCCGTTCGGCTGTTTGTAACAAATTGTGTGAATTTCATTAAAGAAAAGCTACCTCACCTGAAAAATATCCATTTTTTTTCTAATGAAGGCAGTCAATACAGAAATAAGATGACTGCTTCCAATTTGTGCCACATGTACAAGGACTTCGGTCTTAATGCAGAGTGGAACTTTTTTGCCACTTGCTATGGAAAAGGGCCTTGTGACGCTTTAAGAGGCGTTCTAAAGCGAAACGCTTCAAAAGCAAGTTTACAAGGCCATCATATTACAACTGCATACGAACTTTACTCTTGGACTGTTTCTTAAGTAGATTACAAAATATATTACTTGTTTTTCTCGGAAAAAGATTACAATGCAATGGAAAAGAAAATAAAGAACCATTGTACTCCTGTAAAACAAATCTCTGGGACACAATCGTTTCATTACTTTAAGCCACAGAATGAAAATTACATTATCGTGAAACGGTTTCCGTTTTCAGATGAAGAAAAGTGCGTTAAATTGTTAGAATTTTGCTTTGTAATTTTTTGTTGATGAATTATGAAAAATAAAAATAATTTAATAATCAAATTAAATGCTGAGTTTTAATTGAAGGTAATCTGGGAAAACCCTTGCTTGTAGTCTAAAGCTTTGAGATTTGAGCTACAATTCTTCAATATAGCGGAGCCTGGTCTAATCTCGACCCTGTGGCCAATTCCGACTTCCCAAGATTCTCTCAGACAGCGCTGGTTGCCAAATTTTTAATAATACCAATGGAAAGCTTTCATTACACAAAGAATTTCAACGTAGAATGCATTGGTCGGAGAAATTGTGTTTTTTGGACTTCAAAATTGACTAAATTTGAGAAAAAATGTTCTACACCCTAAAAAAATTTGTATTCTAGTTTCGGTTCGATTCACTCAAAATGACCCTAATGTGGAATAATTCAAAATATGAGTTAACTTTACTCAGTCGTGGTTTACGCTACAACTCAAATTCGGCATGAGTGCCTCTGCAATCCTTATGAGCACTCATGCTGAATTTGGACGCTAACGGACCATTGTGGCTCCAGTTATAGCGTAAACCATGGCTGAGTAAACCCTAGCAATGTTGGTCTCTGCTTTTAAACAATTTGAGGCTGATTTATAGTTCCTACATGTAATGGGTCAGAATTGGACCAGCCTCCCCTATTTTTGATGGGTACAATACTTCACAAATAAAACTAGATTTGTAAACATGGTTATCATGAATTTATTAGGAATAAGTTTGATAACTTCAATGAAATGATTCCCGCAGTTATTTTGAAGTGATGGAAAATGATGCTCATTCCATGTGTGTATAGGCAAAAAACTTGAAATTTTCAAAAAATTTAACTCAAAATCGGCTCGATGAACATTTGAGATTTTTTGATATGTTATGTAAAAATGTTTGAATTTGAATAAAAAAATATAAAAATAAATAGTCGTTGTGGTCCAACATTTCAAAAATCATAAAACACAAATATATTGACCATTTTAGCAAATTTGAGTACATTAATTATTTTAACAAATATTTTAAATAAGAACAAAAAGTAATAATCTTACTATTTATAAAAAAATATTTGAAATCGATTCAGCGGTTCAGAAGTTATGATTTTTCAAAAATAAAAAATTTCGAAAAATGTCGATTTTTCTGGTAACCCTATATCGAACATGGTCACCCTAATAAAAAAATAAAAAAATACGGGTCTTATTATTTTCGATGAAGAACATACCACGCGATTTTGAGCAAAATCGGACAACTTTTTTTTTCAACTCTATTCTTTTCCCGTGGAATCGCTGTATATATATACAGGGTGTTCGGTTCCTTAGTGCAAATATTTTAAGGGGCGATAGAAGATCATATTTGAAGAAAAAAAAATGTTCTACGCATATGATCAAATCTCAAAAACCACGAAGTTATTAAACTTTTTCTGTTTTGGTCTATGCTTGCCAGAAATTGGCTCTAACTCTAAAACCATGCCATCAAACAAAAAACTGTTACCTTTATCGGATAGTTTGGTAAATTTCCAACTTAAAAGCGTCCTTTTTACTTTCTGTAAGTTGCATTTAGACACATTTCAGGGATAAACGAATCTAAAACTTTTGTTTTTCTGCGGATTCTCCCTTATTATTTCAAAAAATACGTAATAAAGTTTATTGTTTTGTCTAACCAAAAGATGCCTCTCAAACCGCTCTACAACTCTCTTTTTGACACCAACTTTCTATCTTGTTTAGTTTTGTCGCAAATTTGTACTAAACACATCTGGTTGGGTCATTAATCAACGGTTGCGTAAAACACGAATTCAACCCACCGTGCGTTGCTGTTGACGTCTGTTTGCAGCGCGCATAGCACACTTGATCGCCACGTGGAGTGACGGTATGAAAAGTGTGACAAAAAAAAACAATGCTGCGGACGGTTCAATTGAACGCATGATGAAAATTGAAAATGTCCTTTTTTTCTCGATACCATTGTACATTGAACTTGTTCATTGAACTAATTAGGTATTTTCCAATGATTATTCAAATTAAAACACTGATCTTCGTTTCTTTCATAAATTTATTTCAATAGTTGCTCAATGTGTCCTCCATTTTCTTGGATGCAGTACATGATCCTCCTTCCGGTCTCTTCCACAAGGTTAATATTATTCATTTTCTCTTGTATCTTTCGGGCAGCAATAAAAATTCGGTCAATTAGCTGTTCGCAAGTATTGATTGTCGCCGAATACACCTCTTCCTTCATGCACCCCCATAAAAAGAAGTCCATGGGAGTCAAATCCGGACTCCTTGGGGGCCAGGAATCGGCCCATTCCGTCCAATCCACGGTTCCCGATAGTTGGCGTTCAGAAAATGTCTTACCGCATTTGTGGAATGAGGTGGGGCTCCGTCCTGTTGAAACACCAAGCGCCGTCTCACAGCAAGTGGGACATCCTCCAGCAAGATTGGAAGCTCGTTCTCTAAAAATTCCAAATACTTCACACTGTTTAGCGAACCTTCGATAATGTACGGCCCGATGAGCTGTCGGTCAATTATACCGGCCCATACATTAACGGAAAACCGGTACTGTGTTCTTGTTTCTTTGACCACTCTTGGGTTTTCAATTGCCCACGTGTGGTCATTGTGGGTATTGAAGTATCCTGCACGGGTAAAGGTGCACTCGTCCGTCCAAAGGATGCTTTTCGAGAAAAATGCATCCTCATCCCTTTTCGCTGTCATAATCCTGCTGAACTCAAGCCGGAGTGGTTTATCTCTTTCCAGAAGCTCCTGAACTTGCAGCGTATGAAACGGATGCATATTCTCTTTGTTTAAAACGTTCCATACGCTCCAGTGAGAGACCGGTAACTGAGCTGCAACTCGCCTTGTACTGGTTTTGGGATCGTTTCTCACAGTTCTTAAAATTCTCTCCTCCATGGCCGGCGTCAGCGACCGGCGGGGCTGGTCGGCTTGAGTTGCAGTCCAAAATAACGTTCCATTCCGGAACCGACGGTGTGTAGACGTGAAGGTTCCTGTCTCAACGTAATGTTTACAAACTAAACATCTTACACACTTGTATTATTTTTACATACTTGCGTTTGGCAGTCGACGGTTGGGAAATCTGCGTCCATATTCTTGTTGGGCTCTCGTTGCCACACAGTTGGCAAAACCGTAACAGAGATGAATATCCGCCAGCTCTTCTGGAGAATACATGTTTGTTTTCTGCCAGCTGTAAATTTCTGTTTAGATTTTTCTTCTTTCATACCGTCACTCCACGTGGCGATCAAGTGTGCTATGCGCGCTGCAAACAGACGTCAACAGCAACGCACGGTGGGTTGAATTCGTGTTTTACGCAACCGTTGATTAACGACCCAACCAGATGTGTTTAGTACAAATTTGCGACAAAACTAAACAAGATAGAATGTTGGTGTCAAAAAGAGAGTTGTAGAGCGGTTTGAGAGGCATCTTTTGGTTAGACAAAACAATAAACTTTATTACGTATTTTTTGAAATAATAAGGGAAAATCCGTAGAAAAACAAAAGTTTTAGATTCGTTTATCCCTGAAATGTGTCTAAATGCAACTTACTGAAAGTAAAAAGGACGCTATTAAATTGGAAATTTACCAAACTATCCGATGAAAGTAACAGTTTTGTGTTTGATGGCATAGTTTTAGAGTTAGAGCCAATTTCTGGCAAGCATAGACCAAAACAGAAAAAGTTTAATAACTCAGTGATTTTTGAGATTTGATCATATGCGTAGAACATTTTTTTTCTTCAAATATAATCTTCTATTGCCACTTAAAATATTTGCACCAAGGAACCGAACACCTGTATATATATATATATATATATATATATATATATATATATATATATATATATATATATATATATATATATATATATATATATATATATATATATTTGCACCACTCACCGTCGTTCTCTCCGAGATCTATAAGTTATAGATGACGAGAAGAGCATATGTGTGAAATAGGCGGTGCATGCTAAAAATAAACCCAACAGCGGGAGATAATTTCTCACCCGTGCTAGGCAGTATTAGGAGACGGACAAATCGCTAGAACTAGAAACAAGCAATAGGTAGTATAAGAGCACGATCGGTTGCATAACCTTTTGTCAGTCAAGGGGATTTCCCCCCTTGCCTATCCTGCATAGGGTAGTATGACAATGGGTTATGTGCCTGATCGTATACTACCGTTCAAATGCCCTCCGCTCGTTTTCAAACTTTACATCTATTTAATTTCAAAAAGCCTGCCGTTCCCTTACGGACCTATCAATACACTTTCTCTTCATGTCTATTTGTTCTAGCAATAAAATTACTGTCCGCTCCTGGCGCTTTGCATGGAGATGGTAAATTATCTGCTTCTGAAAAAAACTTCATCAAAAAATTTAACTCAAAAACGGCTCTAAGAACATTTGAGATTTTTTGATATGTTATGTAAAAATGTTTGAATTTTTATAAAAAAATATAAAATTAAATAGTCGTTGTGGTCCAACATTTCAAAAATCGTGAAAAACAAATGTATTGATCATTTTAGCAAATTTGAGTACATGAATTATTTTAACAAATATTTTTAATAAAAAAAAGAAGTAATATTCTTTCTATTTATAAAAAAAACATTAAAAATCGATCCAGCGGTTCAGAAGTTATGATTTTTTATAAATAAAAATTTTCGAAAAATTTCGATTTTTCTGGTAACCCTATATCGAACATGGTCACCCTAATAAAAAAATTAAAAAAATCCGGGTCTTATTATTTTCAATGAAGAACATACCAAGCGATTTCGAGCAAAATCGGACAACTTTTTTTTTCAACTCTATTCTTTTCCTGTATATATATATATATATATATATATATATATATATATATATATATATATATATATATATATATATATATATATATATATATATATATATATATATATATATATATATATATATATATATATATATATATATATATATATTTATATATATATATATATATATATATATATATATATATATATATATATATATATATATATATATATATATATATATATTTATTTATACTAGAGTCGCTTATTTCGCATTTTTTACGGGGTTTTGACGTGGTTTGCGGAATTTGACGTGGTTTGCGGAAAAAATACGCGGTTTTCGTTATTCGTAGATACCGTTCGCTTAAATGTGATCAAAAACGCGTCTGAAACCTAACTTTTCTCGCTTTTTACGAAGTATTTGTAAATTGCGGGTTTTTACGCGGATCCAGGAATTCACTCGGTTTTTAAGTAGTTTTTTTCCATCACACTCATTCCTGTGTAAACAGTTACTTCAGTGTAAACGATTTATAGCGTGTAGATGCACGTATAAACTGGAACGTTTGTATTGGTGACACTTCGCAGCGAGATGTAAATTCTCGATCAACAATAGAATAGGGCCTATCAACATTTGTAAACAAACATTTCTGAGCCTGTTTTCTCTTAAGCCATTGGCCACCCACGCATACCAATACTATAATCATGTAGGGAAAAGTTTATGTACACGATGATGCTTCAGATTTGTTCCACGGGTCAACAGATGACAAAGACCGCCAGCTAAGGGTTGCGTACTTAGCTGGTAGTGCAGCCTGGGCACTGTTGTCCTTCTGACTTCAGCTAGATTGAGGAGGTGCGTGCCGAGCGTCTGTCCACCAAGGAGGTGCGGCTCAAACAGCGGCTGAGTAAGAAACGCTGTATCTCGTCAGCTATACCTTAGGAGGCAGTCCCACCAACGCAATGAAGCCAGCGCGGTAAGATAGCATGCTGAAGTCTTACCCTACCACGAAAAATGTAAGTATTCTTTATTTTGTAAGATTTTTCCTCATTTTATTGCCCACAACTATTTTATAAGGAACAGTAGAAATTTGCAATATCCCAGTACATTTACTAGTGCAAATAAAAACAAAAATAAATGTGTTAATTGAATCTAAAGTTCAGTATAGCCGTGAAATTTTCATTTTGTCTTAACTTTTTATAAATCATTTATGCTAAAAATGTCTACTGTTCCATTAACAACTATATAATGGGGATTCCCTGGGGGGGTAGCCTAAGGCAGTCGAAGGATTTGTTGACTGGACAAGGGATCGTGGAGTCGCCAGTCCCTTGTCATGCGAAGACACGCGGCCTTCTGGCCGTAGTCTTCCGAAGGTCCTCACTGAGATCGGCTGACCCTGCTACAAGAAGCCATCACGTAGGCTATTCTCTCAGAACAACCTGCTGAGAATAGTCCTGCAGCCATAGGTAATCCTTGCACTGATGGTGGGTTCTTATTACACATCACATCACATCACATCACGATGATGCTTCAGATTTGCGTGTGTAGCCTATCACTTGCGAGAAGAAAGGCTCAGAAGTGTATGTTTACAAATGTTGATAGACCCTATTTTATTGATGGTCAAGAATTGGAGTGAAGGCCTATGGAAAGTGAAGGTATTAGTTAATTTTTGGTTACATTAGTATCGTTCGCCGTGAGATAAATAGTGCATCAGGAAGGCAAAACGAGGATATTACTTAAAATTTAAAAGACACTAATTAAGTTGCGATTTCAGTACATTTCAATTAGTATTGTTGTACAATGCCTCCATCTAGACAGAATAATATCGGTCGGCTGCTAGCTCAGCAAACTCTCGAATGAGACAAAGCGACGATCAGCGTGCAACTCAAAAAGAATTGGATCGACAACGGATTTCACGGGCTCGAATGATGTTGAGTGAAGAAGAAAGAGCAACTTAAAATACAAGCGATAAAGTTAGAAAGAAGCGTAATCGGCAAGCATCAAAAAGATCTGGTAACAATCGTGTCCAACATAACCTTAAAAATCGATTACGAAGGCAAGCCTACATTCCACAAAATCTTCAACGTGCTGCCTTTGGTTGATGACTATGCGAAAATATCAGTCGCCATTGGATTAATGAGTGAAGTTTGTTATCATTGCCATGCATTTAGGTTCCTAAATGAAAGACCAGTGCCTTTGCGCTCATTGGTGTCTGGATCAGGAAGTGGTTCTTAACATTTTCTGCAGAACATCCAGAGTTATAATGATTGTTTTCAAATGACTTCGTTTGGCGCAACGCACATAATAATATTTAAAAGTTTCCGTGAACATTGTACCTTACATAGTTTTAAAATTAGTTTATTATGAAATTGTGAAACCGTCTTCGTTACAGGTTAAATTTACCAAAAAGCGAGTTCAATAATGCCACCGACGGATGCAGACCATTCATTTCTACAGATTCATTTCAAGGAAGATTCACTCAGCAACATTATTCCACCATGAAGCGGGACATTGTACAACAATTGCAAGCGATGCTTCATGAGCCCAATGGATTGATTCAAATGTTCAAGACTACTCTAGATCGAATGCCATCTAACAACTATAAGCTTGCAATTCAAGCTAATACCTTCTTCAATTTTCTAACAAGTATTTTAATTGTATGCAGGACAACGTCTGCCGGGTCAGCTAGTTTTATTGATATAAATACAATGGGTAACAAATACCTACCTTGCTCCATGTCCTAGAGAGCACTTACTTCTTCACGAGTCGCATCAAAACGCCATCAAAACTTTTCTGCAAACAACGGAACGAACACTCTTTATACCAAGCGGCTTAGGGAACGTCCATTAATTACGTCACACAAAAATTGACTTTCCATACCCTCCCTCCTTTGTCACATTTTTTTGTATGGACCTTCAATTTTTTTTGTATGGTTCGTCACGTTTTCTCAAAAACAGCGTGACATAATTAATGGACCTTCCCTTATTCAGATCGAGAGCGCACACAACTTCTTCGAGAAAAAAATAGATACCGAGTTATGCCCGATAGTGAAGGCAGTTCGCAACAAAGCATCAAACATGCACTCACGCCACCAAACAATCCTTTCTCAAGACACGAAACCTCTCGGATGCAAACTCCGAGAGCTAAAGGTTTTGGTGAGCGAGAGTAGGTTCCTCCACCACTGCGAGCCTCTGCTTTATGACCCACTTGGACACTCTTTAGAATTCAAGTAGTCCAATCAGTGACACTCGATTCCATTTCATCTGCTTTACAGTTACAGCTACATTTAAACAGCCTCCTAAGTCATGTCATTCATTTTCCTTAATTTTCATTTACCATAAGGCAAGCTTCTTGTCAGCAGATAAAACTGGTCGCCAGACGCACAATAAATTAAGTTTTGTAATTTTGGAGTTATTTATCGTCCTCGGAGCGCAGGACAAGTGTGCAGCCTCTCTAATTAATTTATATATTGTCTTATTAAATCTTGATTTATGCACACACGTTCCGGCAGATGCCAGGCAAAGTCGGGTAAAGGTACTGTGTAGAAACTTATCGAGGCAATAAGGAAGATCACAACAAGGGTTTCAGGGAAAATGAATAAGAAATTTACAGTTTCGAAGGAGAAACGGAAAATTGAGATGGAAAAAGTTTCACTAACTTCGCTGAATATCGTGTGTTTCGGTTGCGCTTTCGATGCCATAGTGCTTGGAGGGAGTGCCTTTTATGTCCCAACTTGCAAAGCAGCGAAAAACTCGCGCTCTCCAAAAGCAGCAGCATGACGCACTGTCTTCTTCCCTTGAGAGGAATGTAAAGGGATTCTTTGTGAGGTATTCTGAAAAAGGGGAAATGCAAAATTAAATAATTTATGAATATCATAACGAGAATGGAACCACACAGGTGTTTCCAATTGAGGACTCACTATTGAGTCAGAATAGAACTTTGTGCGGTCATCAGAGGATTTTAATTAAACACTTATTTTGTTATAATTTAAAGCTGTTTCTCTTGCATCATGGCATCCATAGTAATGCGTAACAACTGGCAAGAGGCATCTCTTCCTTATTCAAGTGCTGTTGAGGCCTACCCCAATATGAATCGTTTTGCCTAGGTACGAATTTTCTATGGCAGAGGAAACGCAGGTGAAATTTTATTAAATCTACTCAACGGTGGTGGCAAGTAAACCGAAGGTATTAAACTTAGGCCATGATTTTTTGTCAGCTGCTACAATTTTTGTTTTGTTCAAAAACGGCGTTTTATGACTCATCGACAAACAATGGTTTTCATTCCCAGTGACGTTAGTTATGTGACAGCGTAGTTTGGTCAAAACCTATAAACCATAAAGACACTCTGTTCTGAAACAATTTTTTTTTCGATCAGTGCAATTCGATTTCTGAGCGAAAAAAAACTAAGTAATGGTGCCGACAGTTTGTTAACCACCATGTCTATTTTAAAGAAAATGTTAACGCCAAGCATATTTTGAAACAGAAATCTTTCAAAAAAATGCTATTGGACGAAGTGTTCTAAAGCTGCTTTAAAAACCATTAAAGACTGTACTCTGGCCTCAACTGCTCTGTCTACATCTTCACTGCACATAGCTTACCTAAAACCGTCGCCGTGTTCGTGTTACTGAAAGGGATGTTGTTGACAGACTGTTGGCATTTCATCACCGCGAATCGGAAACGGAAACAAAGGATGAAAATAATTAGTGTTCCTTCGAAGATGCGACTGATGGTCTGAAGTGCTGATTTACATTTCAGAAACGTTTTCATTCGTCACTCATGCCAGCCAGCGAAAATAATTCTTAGGAACAATTTCAACCAAGCTGAACGCTGAAGTTTCTTCCCACCAAGAGCACGAATGATTCCACTACTGAATGCTGTCACAGCCCACAAATAATCTGCAGCCGTCAACAAACTTTTTCGAGGGATAAACAACTTCCGTATTCTACCGGTGGGAGATCTGAACAAGACCTGTATGTGAACACGCATCTCGTCTCGTTCCATTCAGCGGACAGGAGAAACCACGGATGCCGAAGGGTAGCTTGTGAGTTGAGTAAGGACCAAAAAACCTTCCACTCATCCTTTCCTATACTGCACAAGCACTCCGTCAACAGCCGCAATGGGAAGTGATGGTTCCCTCTTGTATGGCTTTGGGAAATGCATCCGTTGTTCTAACTGCAAATGGTGTCTGGAAGTGTTTCTGATGAGTATGGTACACGGCTACGTCTGTGGTTATCTTTTTCGTACGTGGCAACATGACAGACTAGTACGGGCTGAAAGCGTCTCGGTTTCCTTTCATCATGTGCATGAATCATCTGTATTAATTAAAATTGATTGTCAAACATTCCCACTGTTCAGAATTATGCAGTAATAAACAATAAAGCTATTCCGAACAGCATTATCATTAGGACTGTTCAGAATATTGATTTTTAGCACTCCGCTCAGACATAGACCCTTTAAATTTCGTGTGGGAAATACCCTATCTACGTGTCCAGTTTTATATGAATGAACTTCATACGAGTCATTGCCCTATGGAAAAGTAGCTCAATAGTGAGACAAATGTAGTAAATTAAAAAAAGGCATTTGCAGCTCATATATATAACCAAGTATTTGTATATGATAAGCTTCACCAATTCCGTTAAACAAATAGTTTGGAACTTATCTGTGAAAGTGTCGCCAAGATACAGTGAATTTCAGTTATCCCCAAAATATCCTCCGGCTGTTGTAAGGTTCCCCCCATCATAATATTCAAAATATTCACAAAAGTTAAGATAAAGCAAATTCGAAGCAATTCTCCATAGGGAACGTCCATTAGTTACGTTACGCAAAAATGAATTCTTTTAAACAAGCCCCCTCCCCCCCTTGTCACGTTTTTTGTATGGACCTTCATTTTTTTGTATGGATCGTCACGTTTTCCCAATACCCCCCCCCCCTCTCCCCCCTTACTGCGTGACATAATTAATGGACCTTCCCATATTGGCTGGCATGCAATCGTTCGGGGGAAGGTGGAGGATAAGACTATTCTCATTCAAATTTTCATATCAATGCACAGATTTGATGTGCGGGAGCTTAGCGAACAATTTGATATCAAAACATCATCAAAATCCTCAGGAATTCTCAAGTTTTTTACAAAATATGAATTCATCAGTTTTTTTTCATCTTGCACACAAGCGTTTAGCAACTACAGAAATATTAGAAAAAATAGTTAGCACTAAACTTCCGTGCCGACTAGATGCATTTTGCCGAGCCGACTAAGGAGTGTATCGAATATGAGCTATCCACATACATTTGCGTTGTACGCATGTATTTGTGATGGTTTTTTATGCTCTGAACACTGCATGCTGTGCGTTTGACTGTCAGCTTTCTTTTGTTTACTTATTTGAAGTGAAAATTAAGGTTTTGGACACATGGCTAAGTGAGAAGGGTATTACTATGCGAAAATTGGCGAAGCGGTTTGGAATTCATCATGCGAGTGTTAAAACCATCATTAATAAGCTTGGGGAACACTATTCTTTCGATGAGCTACCAGGAAGAGGCAGAAAACCCAGTTCTTCCAACCCGAAACTGGAGCAGAAAGTGGTATCTCTAATCATGAAGAACAAATCAATTGCAATACGTGATTTGGCCAAAAAAAACAGGAACGAGTGTCGGAATGGTCCAGCGTATCAAGAGGCGAAACCACCTGAAGACCTACAAGAAGCAGAAAATCTCGAAACAAAGTGGAGAACAGAAGAAGCGAGCAGCAACAAGGGCCCGGAAATTGTATTCGCGTCTTTTGCAGCGTCCGGATGCATGCGTTTTGATGGACGATGAGACCTATGTAAAGGAGGACTCAAAAACCCTTCCAGGTCCACAATACTTTACTATCGTCGTTGGGGAGGATGTGAGCGATGCGGACAGGTCGATTCAAGTGGAGAAATTCGGTCGAAAGGTACTGGTATGGCAAGCAATATGTTCCTGTGGTTTGAAGTCAACAATTTTTTACACTACCGGAACTATAAATGCGGAAATCTTTCGATCTGAGTGTCTCCAGAAGAGATTGTTGCCTTTATATAAGAAGCATAGTACACCTCCATTGTTTTGGCCGGATTTAGCGTCGGCTCACTATGCCAAAACCACTCTCAATTGGCTTGCGGAAAAGAGTATAGATTTCGTTGAGAAAAATATCAATCCACCAAATTGCCCTCAGCTTCGACCCATCGAACGTTACTGGGAAATCGTGAAAAGGGTCTTCAAGAAGACTGGTAAGGCAGCTGGGAACATGCAGGAGTTCAAAAAAATTTGGGCTCAAGCGTCCAAAAAATGCGATGAAACACTTGTCCGGAACTTGATGAAGAGCATTCGATCCAAAGATCGAAAATTCGTGAAGGAATAACTTAAATTTCATCCGGTCTTCATTATGTTCAAGTTTAACCTCGTACAATAAAGGATCAATTTTTTGTATGAATAAAATATCGGTTTTCAACATAATTTGAAAGAAAGTTTGTGGATAGCTTATTTTCGATACACTCCTTAGGTGCATCGTCTGTGGAAGCCTTTTTGCCAGCTTTTTTACGATTGATTTCAAAGTATTAAAGTGCGATTACTGGAGGAGTTATCGATTGTAGTGAGTTTCGTGTCGTGGTCCAAAAACCCGTGACAAATAGCTCATCGTACGCTGACGTCACAAAAAACCTCAACCCGCCACGACCAAATGCCACACGTCCAAACGCTACTCGACCGATCGGCCTCAAGCTCTCAGGTCAAAAGCCATCATTACAGAAGCAACGTATGCCTTCCGCCAACACATCGAAACCGGTAGCATACAGTAGTATGTCGTCTTGTGTTGGTGTGGAGACTATCTAGGTTGATTTAGATGGGTTTCTCAAACCTGCAGACGTACAGGATGTAAAGAGTGACAACAACACATGGACAAGAGTGACGCGAAAATCGTCTTCGTAATACAAAACCGATGGCAACGAAACCGACTCGTCAACGTCCAGCAGGTGTCACAAAACCAACAGGCAAAAAAATGCGTTTTGAAGATGGAAACGCACTATACAACAAAGACTCAAATTTGTTCCTCTTCACCAGCCATAATATTGCGACCACCAACATAAACTACATTACACTCAGCGAAACAAAAATAGCACCACCATGTTTTTTTCGTATTATTTTTAGAATATTTATTCGTTTAACGCTAATTTCACCCTACGGTGTATCAGTATTCTACTACACATCTGTCTGATTAGTTGTTCTGAAAATTTTGGGTACTATTCACATTTAAGCTGAGAAATTCATTAAAAAAAATGTGAAACATAAATAGCACCACACTGGTTAAAAATCACCTTAGCTTTTATTTGACAGGTATTTGTTTTGATTTGCATTCAAACCGATTGGATTAACAGTTTTCTTCAAATTGTAGTGAGATCGGATTTTTTTACCTGTAATTTTACGGCAGTGGCTCGATCCAAGCATCTGACATACGAGAAAAGGTAAAAATCAGGGCCTACAACGACGCAGGCCTCTCGAATCGTAAAATTGGTCTAAAACTTTTTCGATCACACACGGTTATCGGAAGCTTCTTGAAAAATGGCGCTAAGAGTGGCCGCATCGAGAAACGCGGGAAACAAGTAAGCTTTCAGCTAAGGATAAACGGAGAATATGTAGAATTGCAACGAACCAGAAAAGAACAGTGTCACAAATTCGTTCAGAATTGGAGCTTCCAGTGACTACACGTCGTGTACAACAGATTTTTGTCCAGCAGCGAGAACTTGGAGTAGCGTAAGAGACTCGGAAAACCCAACCTTACAGAACTTCAAAAGTTGAATCGGTCAATTTCGCTAAGAAGTACATTTCGTGGACCGGTGAATGGAAAAAATGTGCTCTTTTCGGACGAAAAAAAGTTCAACTTGGACGGAACAGATGGAAGGCGGTACTACTGGCACGATTTGCGCAAGGACTCGGGTGTTAAAATAAACGGTGGTGGTACCCTTAAGGTTTGGGGAGCATTTTCCTTCCGAGGCAAGCTTCCATTTGCGTGGATTTCAGCAAAAATGAAATCGGAGGATTACATAGAAATGCTAGAGATAAGTTTGATTCAACACGGCGAGTCATTGATGGGTCCAGATATTGTTTTCCAACAAGATAATGCTGCAATCCACAACACAAAACAGACTAAAGCGTGGTTTTCCGATAAAAAATATCGAGATTCTCGCGTGGCCAGCTTGCTCTCCGGATCTAAAACCATCGAAAACCTTTGGTCGATACTTGCCCGCCGCGTTTACAAAAATAAGAAGCAATTCAACAACGTAAATATGCTGAAACGGGTTTTCATTGGGAGCATGGGAGCATTCTTAAGAAAAACTGGTTTTGTCCATGAAATCGCGTCTGATTGAAGTTAGGGCTGCAAAATTGTGAGTCGACAACCGTGACGGAGCGTGCGTCCCCGCAACATAGCTCTGGTCCTCACAAGTTCCTACCTTAATGTTCCACGGGACAAGAGATGACAAAGACCGCCAGCTAAGGGTTACGTTCTTAACTGGTAGTGCAGCCTGGGCACAGTTGTCTTTCTGACTTCAGCTAGATTGAGGAGGTGCGTGCCGAGTAAGAAACGCTGTATCTCGTCAGCTATACCTTAGGAGACAGTCCCAACAACGCATTGTAGGCAGCTTGACCCTGGTAAACTGAGTATTAGTAGTAGCTAGTAGGCTGAATCTTACCCTACCACGAAACATGTAAGTGTTCTTTATACGGTATATAATTTTGTATCATCCATGGAATTCCCGAGTAATGTATGAACATTTTTTTTCCATCATGGCAATGATAATGCAAGTCCATCTACAATTGCAGCAGGACTACAATTGAAAGACATGTAGACAGTACACATGTTATTCTCATTGTATATTTTAACATCCCTTCACAATATTTTTTATGCTATTTTCAGCTTCGCATTTATCCATCGTCGTAAGTTTTAGTCCACCTATATATTGAGCGAGATAAGGCGCTATAACCTTGGCAATTATTGCCAGGCCTTTGGTTCAAATGCCAAAAGTTCACCCACAGGCAAAAGGAGCATAAACTAATCTTTCTAGCATCTAAAGGGTGTCCACGATGAAATTGCCACACTATGAAATTGCTCTAACTTTTTAACCGTTGGGTAGAATTTAATGAAAATTTGGGTGGATTTAGTTCATAGTGCATTAAAGTTGATTAACATCCTGCATTAACATCCTGCAAGTTTTAAAGTCCTGTGATCAAAACTCGCGGAAATGGAGTCGAAAGAACAGCTCGTGCGTGATAAAATCTTGCGCATTCATCACGAGAACAAGGATCTCTCGCATCGTTCCATCGCTAAAACGTTGGGAATCGCGAATTCCACGGTGTCACGAGTGATTAAGCGGTTTGAGGAACGGTTGAACACCGATCGGAAGCCCAGAAGTGAAGGAAATAGTATTCCGTACAACACCAAAAATCACAACCGCGTAGTTGGGGCCTTCAACCGAAATCCGAACGCCTCCGTTCGGGATGTGGCTAAGAAGCTGCACCTAAGCCGAAGTTTTGTCCAGAAGGCCAAAACTAAGGCTGGGCTTCGAACGTTCAAGGTACAAAAGGCCCCTAATCGCGACGAGAAGCAGAACAAGTCCGCCAAAACCCGTGCCAGGAAGTTGTACCTCAACATGCTGACGAAAGTTGAATGCTGCATCATGGACGACGAAACATATGTGAAGGCCGACTTCAAACAGATCCCCGGCAACCTGTTTTTCACGGCCAAGGATAAGTTCAGCGTTCCGGAGCATGTCCGCACTCAGAAGATGTCCAAATTTGCGAAGAAATTCCTGGTTTCGCAAGCCATCTGCACGTGCGGGAAGCGGAGGGCACCTTTCGTGACCCAGGACACGATGAACGGACAGGTGTACATAAAAGAGTGCCTCCAGAAGCGGCTGCTTCCTCTCCTGAAGGTCCACAACGTCCCAACAATCTTCTGCCGGATTTGGCCTCATGCCACTACTCCAAGGACTGCTGAAGTTGTATGCGGACAATAAGGTCAATTTCGTGCCGAAAATGTTCAACCCTCCCAACACTCCGGAGCTCCGCCCCATCGAGAAGTACTGGGCGATTATGAAGCAGCACCTTCTTAAACGACCTAAGGTAGTGAAGACAGTCGAGGAACTGAAGAAAGTATGGGTTTACATGCAAAAAACGATTGATTCACAGGTTGTGCAGAATCTTATGGCTGGGGTTAAGGCCAAGGTGCGGGCATTTACGTATGGACTGTAAATAAAATACGAGTAGAATGGTAAAATGAAGTTTAATAGTTATTTCTCAATCCCTGAAAATTTGATGGCAATCGGATGAAAACTTGAATTTTGCGAATCAATTTTGTGTGTGGCAATTTCATCGTGGACACCCTTTATGCTCCCAACGATAAAGTACAAGTTATCACATTGTTTAACTCTACATGGAAGCGTTTCGTACGGGAGGTCCACGCTTTCTTCCTTCTCTTGATTCAAAGTACACAGTAGAGCGATTTTAGATCTTTCTGGAATCGTTCTATTTCTTGGAATCCTCTCTGCGGCACATACTACGTAGTTGGCCTGGCCGATGACAAGCGAAATGATGTGTTCAAGAAACCAAAGGCCTTCAAGAAATGGCTGTGTTAGTGTGAGATTAGATTAGAAATCGCGTCTGATTGAAGTTATTCGTAACAACGGTTCCTTCACACATTACTATGTTCACATCTTCATGTTGTTTTCGAAGAAATAAAGTCTGATTTAAAAGCTAAGGTGGTGTTATTTTTATTCCGCACTATTTTTTCCGTTTTCCTGTTCTGTTTTATGAATGTCTCGAAAAGTAGAGTTATTTATACCTCGATTTGAATTTCTTTTTCTTCACAGAACATGATATAAAATATGATTTTGATGAAAATCAATTACTGATTATGAAATGTGGAAAAAACGTGGTGGTGCTATTATTTATTGTTTCGCTGAATGTACGAACACGACCAAGCTAGACGCACTTCGCGCACTTATTCGAACGATGGAGCTTGACATCGTTTTTCTTCAGGAAGTGGAAAACGAGCAACTCACTCTCCCTGGCTTCAATGTTATCGCAAAGGTTGACCATGCGAGAAGAGGAACTGCCATTGCCTTGAAAAACCACATACAATTTTCGAATGTGGATAGGAGTCTAGATGGACGCCTAATCACCGTGGGCGTTCATGATACCACACTTTGTTGAATTTACGCTCCGTCGGTATCAGTATACTGCGCCCAGACAGAGTGGTTTTCAACAATACTGTTTACGCTGGTCACTAATTAAGGGAATTTCAAAACTTTCGACCTAACGAAAGCACACCACTATAATCGATCAGTGAGTGACCCGAGTAGATAACCGAATACACCGCTTCACGATCATTTGTATAGGCGAGAGATAGGATGTTGAATAACATCGCACCTAGTTAGGTTGATATCATATAATGTAAAACTAGTTAGTTCCAAATAAATCTCCGATAAGACCGGATCGTTTTTGCTAGTTAAGCCGTCGCGTGTAATTTGAAGTTCGAATACAGTTTATAATTCCACCGCCAGAACATAACGTTTTTTAGTTTGTGCGTTATCCGACGACTTAAGTTGAAGTTAAGTCACATTCTGAACAAATACTATTGCTTATTACCTCCTTCGCCGCACCGAGCACACAGTTCTCGCTGGCGATTTTAATTGTGTGTTGAGGCAATGCGATGCAACGGGGCACAATACAAGTCCTTCTCTCCAGGCCACCGTACAACAAATTAAGCTTGATGATGTGTGGCTAAAACTGCGTCCCAGGGACTCTGGTCATACGTTCATTACGGCCACCTCTTCATCAAGACTGGATCGTGTATATGTCAGCAGAGGACTGTGTGAGCAGTTACGAACTGTAAATACAAATGCATTCGCATTCTCCGATCACTTGGCTGAAACTTCGCGAGTTTGTCTACCTCACCTAGGTCAGGCTCATAGACGTGGGTTTTGGTCACTCCGTCCACATCTTCTTACAGACAAAAACGTAACTGAGCTTCACACAAGATGGCAGTTTTGGACTCGCTAAAGACGCAACTATCGAAGTGTGGTGGGCTGGTGGCTGGCGTATGGCAAACCAAAAATCGCTAAAAAAAACTAAAGAAGCATACGAAGACTACCATCATGCGGAGCAAACTCTCTACAACCAGTTGCGACGGGCCTACGATGGCTACTACCTAAATCCGTCGATGCTAACAACTATAAACCGTCGGAAGGGAGAAATGCTCGCTCTGCAGAGACGGTTCACGGGCCTTTGTACGTGTTTACGAGCAAATTGTAGCTGGAGAACCAATATCTGTACTCCAGTTGGGGGAAATAAGAAGAACACGGACAACGATAGCTCGCTTGGAAGGTGACCAAGGGGAGATATTTGAAGATTGACAAGCCATTCAAGACCACGTACACCAATATTTCTCTGAGCTGTACTCGGAGCTGTACTGATGAAATAGCACAAGTCGTAAAATTTCAGTGCAACCAGCTAATCCCAGAAAATGATGCAGTAAACGCAGCATGCATGGCGGTTATCAGAACGACGGATATTTGGCTGACGAACAAGACGAGCGCTTCCAAAAAATTACCGAGGCCAGATGGGATTCCAACAGAATTTTATCCACGCACTTTCGATGTCATATATCTGGAGCTCAACCACCTGCTAAATGAAGCACTAGAACCAATTTCCCATCGGAATTTGTTAACGGTATTATCGTGTTAGTGAAAAAGAATGGAAATGGTAACACTGTAGGCTCGTATCGCCCAATCTCACTTCTCAACTTTGACTATAAGCTGCTCTCCCGAATCCTGAAGACAGGCCTGGAAGCTCTCATGTCAAAACATCGCATTATCAGCAACTTTCAAAAATGCTCCAACGCACACAACAACATCTTCCAGGCCACGCTGGCTCTGAAGGACAGGATCGCTCAACTGACGGCGCATACACAGGTTGGCAAGCTGGTCTCTTTCGATCTGGACCATGCCTTCGATTGAGTGAGGCACTCATATCTATTTGAGAACATGCGCTCCCTCGGTATAAACAGCCAGTCTGTGAATTTGCTCTCCCGGATTGCAACACTATCATCTTCTCGCTTATTGATAAATGGGCACCTGACAGCAGCATTCCCGATCCAACGGTCGGTGAGGCAAAGCGATCCAATCTCAATGCACTTGTTTGTCCGACCTAATCGTGGCATATGCAGACGATATCAGCGTTATCACTACATCGGCGAGAAAGATCGAAACAATGCGTGATCTGTTTCGTCGCTTTGGAGATGAAGGCCGAATGAAGGATAAAATCCGCTTTTTCAGACACTCTTTAATGTAAACCTTCGACGTCATTGTGTGAGATGTGATGAAAACCTTGGTAATAAAGCCACAACTGCAAATTACTTGCCAAATCATTAGTTTCCGAGCAAACTTATCAGCAAAAACAAATTTATACCTGGAAGGGACAACCACACTACCAGTTGCCAGGTAAAAATTTCGTCCGGGGATTTGTTCGTAATCCATTTTCACATATGTTTCGTCATCCATTAAAATACATCCATCAAATTTCGCCAAAACTCGTTCGTATAGTAATCGTGCTCGTTCATATAGTAACCGATTCGGATGTTTACTGGCAGATACATACTTATATCCTTCTCTTGGAAGGATGTTACGCACGGTGGTAAAGTTAGAATCTTATTTCTTTGCCAAATCACGTATGGAAACACCTGGGTTGCCTTTCACGTACCTCAAAACCTTCTTCCTCAGCTCTTTGTCACTAGTGCCACTTTTATGATAGATGCGCTGTGCTCTATCCACACTCAGAGTATCCTTGCAACGTTTGATTACAAGACACACCGTTGACTTTGGAAATTTTAACACTTTTGCTATTTTTGATGCAGACCACGAAGGATTCTCTAGATGTTTGTGCACATTTTTTTTCTCTAGTTCTATGATCCGGAATTTCGAGATGTGTCGATCAATCGAGAAAAACTTTTCAAACATTTATTTGTAAATCAAACATCAACAAATCAGTTGATTTGTTGTAACATCAGTAAACAGTGCATCCAGATTAACTTTGAATCAAGCTTTAAATACAATCCTATTCTGCTTATAATCACATGTCCGTCTTTTATGGAATATTAGTTGAAGTTTAGAAATAGAAGTTTAATACTCTTCCGCTGCTATGCTGAAACGCTAAAAAACAAATTGAGCATTACGAATATAAAATAGTCATGCTGGTCCATGCTCATAAATGCCAAAGTAATTTGAAATGCAAGGATGATCCCAAAGCGTGCTGAAATTATTCATTATATGAGAATGGAATATACACCCTGCTTGAACACTATCTTCAGTCGACAATCACTCACTTCGTTATTGTCAAATTGACAACATTGCCCAGGCTACGCCAACCAGCGTCTCCATGCTGAAATGCTAAAAAACTAATTCAGCTTTTATTGTTTGTCAGGTCGGGTCAGGTCAGGATCAGCTCAGTCGGTAAAGACGCGGCTACAAAGCAACCATGCTGGAGGTGGCTGGGTTCGATTAACGGTCTGGTCTAGGAGTTTTTCTTTAAGGAAAATTTCTCGACTCCCTGGGCATTGGGTATGATTGTACTTGCCACACAATCATACACTCAGTAGCAAAAAAAAAGCCGAGCAAAATTTTGCTTTAAAATAACGCGTTGTTCAACCTTCTGTAACTTTGTCAATTATCAATTTATTTGTTTATAAATCCTCACGTCTTTGGGGAGGAGGGAAAGATGATTAGCTTGAAAATCGTTGAATAGAGACCGTATTTACCTCTGTGTCTCCACAATTATCAAGGAAGGATAGATTTGTGTTAGTGAGGCAGGTTTATTTACAGATCATTGATTCACTGTGGTATGTGATGCGATCAATGAAAGCGCAATCGACTGCATTTTATTTTAAATCTAGTGGAGATAGAAAAAGGCAAGTGACAAATAGCAAGAAAGGGGATGGGCCTGGGATTGAACTCCCGACCATTTGCTCAGTAAACAGAACGGGTAACCACTGAGCTACCCAGCCACGTCAAGCCAAAAGTCCAAAAGTATTCTAAAACTAAGTTGAGAGCAAGTGATTTCCGATTCAAACCGAATTAAACCAACACTAAGGATGCTGTAGGGGCCACTCACAAAGTGTGGTGGTGGTTTTTCATTGGAAAAGAAGGTAATTCATATCACGCAGAAACGTCATAACAAACATTTTCCAGGTAAATCTAAACATAAACTCAGTTTATTATAACCTCAAACATAAACTTTCTTTATTTCAAACATATTAGAAGTTTAAAATCAAGTGACATCGATGAATGGAATGAAAATCATGTAATGTTTATTTTAAATATATTAATGATGCGAATTAACGATACAAGATACAAGAATAAATAACTTTTTTTATAATGTTTATATTTTACTGTTTGCAGGGCTTCAAATGGTGAGTTGACAACTTGGCAGGAGGGTGCGACCGACCTCTGGTCCTCACAAGTTCCTACCTCACGCCTCCACGAGTCATATGATCACAAAAGACTGCCAGCTGAAACATGGAGACGCTGGTTGGCGTAGCCTGGGCAATGTTGTCAATCCGACAATAGCGAAGTGAGGGGGTGCGACCGGTACATCATATCATAATTTTCCATTCTCATATCTTTCAGGTCTTCCAGGTCGTCAGGTATTACAAAATAATTTAAAATTTAAAATTCTTTTTTTTCATGGCGGTCATACATTGCCTAAATTTTCTGGTTCATAATGGATGCGCAAGTTTGTCTACAATTGCAACAAAACAGCAGTCGGCACACATGTAATTTTCAATTCATATTACAATATACCCTCACTATATATTTTATCTTATAGGACATTGTTTATTCATAGCCTAATTCTGTATATTTCATTACATGTATTACGCCAGAAAGGTAAATTTCTCTCAGGTACCATACAGTTTAGGAGAGGAGGTCTTGCGGTTATAGGATGATCATCTTCTGGTAGAAGCATCAGTAAGAATGGGGATCATTTTTCAGCTGTATCTAGCACCGTCGGAGTGGCCTTCTCGAAAGTAGCAATGGATGTATATATAGATGTGTAGATACTAGTATGTGTTATTATATGATGCATGTTTTTTACAAGCTCTAGCATATTTTCATTAATAGAAATGTTGACGACTCTCTCGACCGCTCAACCTTTAATTCCTTTATTATATTTTCCATTAAATGGCGTAATATGACCTTAACATTTCAGTACACGATCATCAACTACTATTTGAGCGGTTCAGAGGAACACAGCTGTTCATCATTATTAATTGCATATCATACATATAATATTATGGAAGAAGTAATAAAATAATTAATAAAATTTTAATTGCTTCAGTTTGGTGATCCGGCCGGTATAATTATTTTATTAAATTATATCAAATAATAATCAAAATTAATAAATGCTCTTCATTCCAGAAGGTTATATATCTATATGTCATGATTAAATACGTAATAATATAATATTATGGTTTTATATACAATTGAATGCTTTATTGATATTTATACCTCAATGAATAACAAGATGACCTTCACATTCCAGAGATACAGTCACCCATCAGTGATACAAAGTGGTACGAAGCTGCATATTATTATTACTGCCTTAATATTATTATTTCAGCAGGTTAATTAATTTAGCTTAACATGGTTATCATAGGCTCGTGAACTCCAACTATTACATAATTTAACTAAATATCCTTATATAATTTTTGCTCTACTATATAATCATATATAACATATTATTATTACATTACATCTATATTTATATAAATATAATAAATACTGGGTTGGGAGGGAGCACCAGGGTATCATTCAAGCTGAAACTGGACGATGGTTTGATTGACTACCTGAGTCTAGGAGGGAACAAACAGTATCATTTCTTATCCTACCGATTCGAGTGTGGTGCTGCGAGTTCTACTCCAACAGTTTCAGGGAGAGTGACGCGCCCTTCTTAACAAGCCATCCTGTAGAAAGCTTAATGAGTATTGCGAATTGTGTTATTCGATTTGTTGGATCATATCGTTGGAAGGAGATTCTTAATTTCCCGTGGATTTCGTGTAAGTGTCTCTGCTTACGGGTCCACCCCTCCGTTTTTGGCCCTTCATACAGCGATAGTGCGAATTCAGATCGGTGGCCCAATTTGATCTTGCTGTTAAGTGGAGCTGCATCCAAGCCAAGGGCTAGAGGGGATGGTGGCTACCATACATACATACATACATGTTTATATTTTACTGTTTGCATTCTAAATTTATTCATATTTTTTTCTATGGAATATAATTTAGTGCTAACAGGTTCCGGGTTCACAGTTCGATTCTCAGTCGATGCTCGACGCAGGCTCTTTATTTTTCGTTAACTTTCAATTTATACAACTACATTCTACAAACTTTTTTACAACTGGAATTGATAACTGGAACAATCTAAACCTTAAATTACGATTGAGGGATTTGATGAAATAAGAGTCCCTTGAAGCAGTTCGAGCCTTATGGCAACTTTGGACGTCTATTGATTCACTTATTTAGTAGCAACCGGGGGAGACTTGGTCCTATACCCAATGATTTCATCTTTTCCAATCCACTCAAACAATCGCAATTTTTTGTGAAATATTATTATAATTTGAGATAACTGCATTGAATCGTCTTTGGCAGATTTGGCAGATCGACAGGCAATCGATGGAGACCCACCTAGTACCTCATAGCAATATGCTTAGAGGCGGACCTGAAGATTCAATGATCTCACTCCCCTACAAGAAGTAAGAGATTGTGCAGAAAATGTGGAACATCAATGGGAATGGCTCAGCATGCTAAGGCACGTAGCTCTCTAAAAACCAACAAAAATAAAAAATCCCAAACGTAGCAAATTACAAGTGAATTCCGCAAAAATCCGAGCCCGTAAGTTGTTCGATGCGATTTTGACCCAAAAGTAAAAGTAAATTATTATGGATGGCAAAACGTATGTTCAACATATAATTTAATTTTGTATGAAAGGGTTCGACAGAAAGTACTGGTTTTGTAAGCAATTTGCCAATGTAGTATGAAATTTTCATCTTTTTTCATTATAGCGAACATGAATGCTGAAAAAGAGCAACGGAATGTAATGTTAGCCTAGTTGCTTAATTCTGCATATGCATCAAATGTGTCATAAGACCAGCAATAATTGGCAAATTCATGTTCCTCGATTCATCCTGAAGCAGTTGAGAAATTATTTATAAATTTTTAGCTGCGGGGGTGACCCCGGCGTAGTGATTAACATCTATAGCCCTCACGCCAAGGTCACGAGTTCAAATCTCACCCCCGAACAAGTTACAAAAATACCCAAAAGAATTATTTGAGTAAAGAATTAAACTAGATTGAGTCTACGAAGCTGCTAACGACAATATTTAACAGAAATATTCAACTTGTGTGAATAATGAAAATTTATTTTCGTAAATTAGCTTTCATGCGTTTCGAAAACATGGATTTTGTACATAGAACAAATGTCTGGTATATGTATGAAACCTTCATATTGCATATCTGGTGAAATGTTGTCATTACACCTTTTTGAATAATGCACGAAATGACATTCGTGAAGACCAGCCAATCGCTGTTTCTCTATCGTACCCATGCAGAGTGGTTTTCATTATATGTATTGCGACTTTATTTTTATTTTATTTTATTTTATTGACGCATAAGGGGGCGAGGCGCCAGGGCACCAGTTTGAGTACAAGAACTCAAACCTTACATAATACATCAGGGAATAGTTGAATGGGCAACGCAACGTTTCTTCCCATGGGGGATTTGAATTTTGCGGGATACACTATTAGTGCACACTAAAAGTGTACAATGATATTGCATCACTACCCACAGGATTGGGGAGGGGGGGAGATAATTGTTGGTATGTATGTAAGGCTGTAGGGAGAAGAGTATACATGAGTCACTTGCAAATCAAGCTGAACAATGCATTATGTCCTAAGCAACATTGAGAGAGAGAGGGGACGACCCCGGCGTAGTGGTTAACATCCATACCTCTCACGCCAAAGTCACGAGTTCGAATCTCACCCCCGGACAAGTTACGAAAATGCCCAAAAAGGTATTTGCGTGACTACGACGGGAGATGAACCAGCCCAGGGCTGAAAATCTCGATAATAAAGGAATAAAAAAAAAAAAAAACATTGAGAGACTCTCTTCGTCGACTTTCTCTTTCGTTAATAGCTTATCTATTGAACGATTTGCTGATGTTTTTGGCATATTGGATCCTTAATTACACTTTATATTACCGTACTATGTATTGAACATACTTGAACATGTCTTTACATAGCTGTAGGAACGCAAAGAGAAAGTCGACGAAGAGAGTCTGCCAATGCCACTTAGGACCCAATGCATTGTTCAGCTTGAAATAAAATCTATTACCTTGTGATTAATTATCAACGATATCTTCCAAAATAGCTGTTTTGCTTGATATTACTATAATTCAGAGCTTGCTCTCACGTTTCAAGATGAGATTTTGCTTCCTGTTTCGCGAGTTTGTCTTGAAATTTGTTTTGAGTTCTTAAGCAAAACTTCTTTTTGATGATGTTGTTTTGAGAAGGAAATAATTTCTCATCACCATGAGGCTCTAGGAGTAGACAGCATTTTTTTTGCTAGAACAAAGTTGTTAAGAGAAAGTTCTTTTTGATGACAAGGTAAATCGTCCATTGTCGATGCGCACCTTAAAAGCTTTTTAAAATGTTGAGAGGGATAATCCATTTATAACTTATCTTAATTTTTAACTTGCGTCTGTTGACTAGTTCACTCGTTCCGTGGAATGTTTTTTTAGAACCAGACAGAATTTTTCATTGAGTTTCGGGGCTTTGTCTTGATTTTTATTAGAAATTCTTCAACAGGACATCCTCTTGATGACGTAGTATATCTTCAATTACCGATGCGCACTGTAAGAGCTCCGGTTTTCTTCAAAACTAATAAGAACTAATAATTTCTTCAAAACTTATAAAATCGCCTCTTGGTTGAACGCTTTGATACAAGCATAGCATCTTGGGTTACCATTTCCGTTTTCATCTCATCTTTTTGGAAATTCGCGCAACTTGAAAACGAAAGATCGGCCCGTAACCATCGGATATATAACTTTTTATTTAAATTTAATGTTATTCATTTTTGGAAGTTGAAAGTAACTTAATAATAAAAGGAATAAATTGATTCATACATCAAACTCTTATAATTCCGAATATTAAGAATAATGAGATGAGATGAATAATGGTACAGGTTCCCATATGTGATAATTCTTTCCAAAAGTGCGCTAGGTTGTGATAATAAACTATGCAGATATTTCAACTGCATTTTTATGATCAAGTGCAACATTCCAACTATTCGCAAATCCTGTACTTGACCATTGATCACTAACTCAGTATAATTATGTTTGTCGATAGGAAATACTGGCGGATTTTCAGACGCATTATCACTGATCTGGCGACACTAGTGTGCTTCTTTCCAAAATGGTAAAGAACCAGACCAGCCCTGGCACCTCGTAGTTGAAGTTAAACTACCTCAAGGTTTTGCCAGAGCCCAGGGATTATATGTATTGCGACTTTATTAAAAGCAAATTCTGTGGTAAGTGTTCGAATTATTTGTGTGTGATTGGTTTCGTTTGAAATCCATCACTCCATTACATTAGGACAACAAATATGAATATTTCAAAACTAGCTTTCCGCTCTCAAAAATGCCTTGATCTCTCATGAACCTAGGTTAGCTTTAAATACGGCGAAGAAGTCTTGACATATTAAAATGATTCAATAATACAGCCAAGGGTAAATAATGTTTATTTTTACTTGTAAAGTGATAATCACAATGCTTTATACTGTTAATTTGCACATCTAGCAGGTGATTTTTTCCTCAACGAATCACCTCCTTCTAGAAGATGATCTTCACGATGAACTTGCTCTGGGTATCAAAGTAGCTGCCATATTCTGAACTATCTCTGCTTCTTGTCCGTCGCGTTGATCACCTAGGTACTCTTCCATTTCCGAACTCTTTCTACTATCTCTTTCAGCTTACCAATAACAACCTTACTAATCAGTGAAAGATAATTTATATAACCGGTTGCCCTGGCAGTAAATGCAAAAGTCAGAAAGCTGCACACCGTTATCAACAATTGCTCGAAACTGGTGGTGCCGACGTAGAACATTGGCTGTCGATTGCCAGTAAAACACTTGAAAATTTTAAACAGCAACAGCTCTATACGATACCAGCCCGCTATCATTGCGATCTCTATCAATGACAGAAAGAAGTAAATCTCGACCACGGCATGGGCCGTCAATGGAACCTTCCGATACCGCTGAGCAAATATCTTTGACCGTGAAAGGTACATTACGACCGAACTGAGAAAAAGCACACTTCTCGCGTTTAGGTGCAACGAGCTGGCCAAACAACGCCATCCTTGTGCTTTGATCGGCGGCTCCATGAAGACTAGAATTTTGAATCCGACATGCAAGAGTACGGCTAGACACAGCGCAATTTTAATGCTCATCTTTGCCATGATTGAATTGCATCGATGGAATCGGTCTGAAAATTGAAAATGGGTGAAACTGCCGAGTGAAACAACTAAAACACCTGTTACCTGTTGCTTCGTGTCAAGCGAAATCTTTTGATCTTCGACAGATATTTGAGGGCCCACAGAGTTCCCACCAGCTACCAAATTGCGAGCGAGTTTAAATCCAGTGTCTGTCTTGATCCAACCGATAAGAGTTTCAACAAAAACATCCGACTGATCACGTATGGTTAAAATGACATTTCAAACTGAGTAATTATGGTCTATTCCAGGTTGCTTTGTTAAGAAATGGAAGAAATTAATGGAACTTTTTTGCAAGCCGGTTTTTTTCGTTGCAAAAATGGATAATTATTTTACTTTCGTTGTGAAATAAAGTAAGGCATTTAAAGAGTTGGACGGCGCTCGGATCTTTTTCATTGCTACAGAGATCACAAATTATGCATAATCCTCAGAGGAACTGTGCTTTTGGTGAGTGGCCTTAACGAATGTAACAAACTAATAACAAATAGCTCCTTATGATTTAAAGTAGGACTATGTTTCTCTTTTCTATGTATACCGGGTGTCATTGCAAAGTTTTCAAAGATGAGAGGGTTACGCTAAAGTGAAAGATTTCGGAACGCAAATTGCTCTCGTTCGACTGAACAGAATTACTTCATTCATACATAGTTTGATCAGAAAAACTAACAATTTGTTTGCATTTAATTTTATGTAAGTGCTGCTAGTATAAATAGTTAAATTTTTCACATACAAATGACTTACTTCTGCTGCCGAGTGTTGGCCAAATTTAGATTTTTCAGATATAATCCTAAATAGGTTATAGAGTATTTTTCATCTATCAAGTAACCTAATGTCCTTGCTCCATCACAATATTGGCTATTGTGATGTGTCCAACTCAATGGGTAAATTGAACTGAAGGTGAGTTTGGAAGAAGGGAAACTAGGAGTATAGCACACGTACCCATTGGTTGACACTAAATATTGGCCAACGGCTTTTGCAGGATATGTTAAGTGACACAAATCTAGGGTTTTTTTTTCATTAGGGCGAATCTGCAAATGAGAGACTCTCTTTGATAACTTTCTCTTTCATTCATATTCCATTCAGCTTTACGTTTTTCATTCAACTATTTGTAGGGTATGGTAGCCAGCACTGTTGTGATTCTATCTGTACTAAAGAATCCCTCAAAAGATTTATAATGGCGCTGTAATAAATGAAAGAGTGCGAGAGAGGAGAGAGCCTCTCATTGTTAGATTCGCCCTTTTGAAAAAAAATCCTAGAAATATCCAAATTCCAAAGTTCGGATACGTTTGTTCGTGAATCTGAGACGGTTGATTCAGCGATTTCTTCTACAATTTTTCCAAGTTGTAACATTCTACCCACTTGCATGTTAGGCGAAGGGAGTTTCTTTCGTGATTTGTGGATTGTGAATTTATAGTTAGGTTACTACAGGATGCTTAGGGAGGCAAACATTGATGATGGCTAAGCGGAAGAGATGAGCTTTCAGATGATTTGTATATAGTCAAACCAATAATTAACCTTTAAACATTACATTTACTCTACATGTACTCTGCACTAACAATAGAGACTGACAATAATTTTTTTTTTTAAGATTAAGGGGCTATTAAGTAGAACAGCCGACTGAGTTCACTAGATATAGCTCGAATGAGCTTCAGCTTAATAAACAACTGAGTGTTGCAGTCATTTATTCAATGAATGGTTCTTACTATTCTCATTCAATGCTCATTTCAGCCAAAAGTGTCCAACAAATAGTTATAATCAACCATCGACAGCCCGCAACAATAACTCTTAGTATCTTTTAATAGAAATGGCTTTGATCTTCAAACTTCCGGGGGACTACAAGGATTCTACTGATATCTTTGTTCTTAATTTTGTTTCTTTTCAGGCAACAAATGATTTATTCCTACCAATGTTTTGAAGATATTATCTAATATCTCTCTATTTTTCAAAACTTGTTTAGTAATAATACTTCAGTGGACGGACGCCTGCGGAGTTGGTTGCAGGCGACACGTGATGTAGTAAGTGCTCTCAAGGACGATTGTATCTATATTAACAAAATTTATTTTTATAGATTTGCGTCGACCATCAGTTGAATCGGTCGAATTGGTTGTGTCTATACTTTGTTCCACAATATTTGGTCATTGGGCGTAGCGCTTTGTCTATTGTTTCGGTTGGCTATTGTTCGTTACTTGTTGTAGCTACTAGTTTCATAATCTTGATGAAAACTTAGGAGCACGGTCTACTTGATCGACATGTTTCATATTTTCCCACAGAAACACCTCTGAAGCTACTTTGCAAAGTTTAGGTGACTTGCTCGTTTCTGTATAGAGAAAGTCGCAAACATGCAATCATTCAACGTGATCGTACTAAGTCATTTATGAATTGACGCTTACCAAATCTTTACTACCTTAAATAACGAAGTTTAAGCTTAAGATAAATAACTGTTCTTGGTTCCCGGTTTGCAACCTTCTCCCTTATATATAGTCAAATTTGCGGTAAAATGAAGTTGAAAGTGCTCTAACTTTGGTAGGAATACATTGATCTACATGTTGTCTTCTCGAAACCATGCAATTTAATGTTGTTTACATTTAATCCAGAGACCGAAATTTTCGCCTACTTGAGAAGAAAAACATCCTTTTTCACCCGCTTGGAGAAGCAAATGAGAATGTGAGAAGCGAGAGACTATTATACGCTCACAGCAGTTTTCGCGAGAAAAGCAACGGCGATTTAGAATTTTCGGAGAGCATGAGTAGCTGATAAATCGTTTCTTTTTCGGTGAATCATAGATGCCGATAATTATTTTTCACTTACTTTTTGACACCTGAAAATGCACCCGTCTTTATGCTTGTTTTATTCTGACATTATAATTCTATAATGATGGTCCATGGCGGTACCAGTGTGCACCAACTTGGCCTTATTTTCGGGTTTTGCTCCTCGTTTGCGATCTTAGCATGTTTTCAGTGAAAAATGTGACATGAGAACAAATGTTCGTTGAATTGTGGAGAGAGATATTTTCGCATATGCAAGCGAGAGGATAATGAATTATCGGCGAAAAAGGAGAGATGAAAATGTGAACGGTTCGCTACTCATCGAAAACCTGTTTGAGAGAAAGCATGGTTTTCAATCAAAACATAGTTTGCATAAAAAATTTATACATGAGAAGTTAAGAAAAAAAAAACTAATTTTAAAGGGGTTGTAACCAATAACGACTTATATCTCCAAAACTACGTGACATATTATATTTTCGTTTTGGATAAAGTTTCATATTTTGAGTAGATCTACAATTTAAAAATATATTTTTATCCATTAAGGAAAATAAGTTAATTTTTTTTATTGATTTCATAGTACGCGATGATTTTTTTTGAAGTTAACAAACTATGCGCAACACATATGTGAACATTTCGTCTGCAGACACTTTTTGGATATAGTTAATATTTAAGGCGCTATACAATTAAGGTCGTGATTTGTCCATCTCCGACCACTGTGTGATGGGAGATGAACCAGTCCAGGGCTGAAAATCTCGATAATCATGGAACTAAAGAAAAAAAACTGCTTAGTGATGTATCGTAGATAGAAAAAAAAGCACACACACACAGTTTTCATTTGTGTCACTCAGAGGGTTAGATTATTTCCGGTGTATGTTTCCAACTATGGCCTAATGATTTTGTTACATAGTAAAATGTTGATATTAATGAAGTTTTTTGTAGAAATGTATGAGTATTTTGTTGTAGTTTTTTCTGTAGTATACTAAGTGAGTGACTGCAAAAGAAGAAGCAGGGTTTGTATCCCATTCTTATTTAATTAATAGTTTCAGCATGCTTCTCTGCCTCCTGTTCAACATTGCGCTAGAAAGTGTTATGAAACGTGCGAACTTTGACATGCGGGGTCCGATTTTCAATAAATCCGGCCAGTTCACTAGCTTCGCTGACGACGTGGATATTGTCGGCAGAACGTTCCTTGTCGAAGCTGATCCCAAGCTGAAACGTGAAGCGGGATAGGTTGGATTGATTGAAGGTGAGTGCGTCAAAGTCTAAATAACTGTTGACTGGAGGAACCAAGCGTGATAGAGCTCGCATAGGCAGAACTGAGACAATCGACGGAGACGAGTTCGAGTGATAGTTGAGTGTTTCTACCTCGGATCATTGGCTACGTTGGATAACATCTGCAGCAGAGAAATTCGGAGGCGTATTATTACCGGAAGTCGTGCCTACTATGGACTCCACATGACCTTGGGGTCTGGTAAACTTCACCCTCGTACAAAGTGTATCATGTACAAAACTCTGATAAGACCGGTACTTCTCTACGGGCATGAGACGTGGACAATGCTCGAAGAGAACCTGTAAGCACTTGGTGTTTTCGAACGACGCGTGGGACGCGTAGGACCATCTATGCCGGTGTATGCGAAAATGGTGTATGGAGGAGAACGATGAACCACAAGCAGTCGCAGCTCTATGGCGAACACTGTATCCAGAAAGTCACTAAAGTTTGAAGGGTACAGTGGGCGGGATATGTTGTAAGAATGTCGGACAACAACCCCGCAGAAATGGTGTTTGGTGTTTGCCTCGAATCCGATCGGTACACGACGCAACGGAGCGCAGCGAGCTAGGTAGTTAAACCAAGTGGAGCAAGGCCTTGGAAGTGTGGGAAATTCGAGGAACTGGAGACAAGTAGCCCTCAACCGAGTTTTATGGAGAAACATCGTTACACAGTGTATTATTCGTTACACTTCCTTTTCAATGGTGTCGGCTCGCAAGACAGGAATTTCGGCTTTTGTATTTAGAGTCCTGTTTGCACTAACAAGGCGGTGACTCAGCCGCTTCTAACATGGCGAACAGGCGCTGCTTTGAGCCGCCCCTAACATGGATAACAGACGCTCAAATGGGTGAAAGCTTGGACTTTTACCCCTATTTTTAAAAAGCGGAGTGGCTCGCTTTTGTCAGGGCTGCTTTCGGATATTTGTGGGTTTTTGGAAGAAACTCAACAGAGTCCAACAACTGCGCAGTCCTCCCACATCCTAAACAGTTCCCGCCGCTCGTTCAGGGCTACTTATTCGTGTATTCAGTAGCTGTCCATCATATCTGATGGAACCCCACCATCCGTGACCCGTGGACCCGCCGGGTTGCTTGCAGCTCAGCCCCGTAGAGTCTTCACGTACTCTACGGTCTTCCCGGGTGTGGTCCTAATAGGACGATGGACCAGCATAAGTAAGTAAAGTAAGCATCCTCTGGGATCATCCTTGCATTTAAAATAACTTTTGCATTTAAGAGTATGGAGCAGAATGACAATTAAAATCTTATAATGCTCAATTCGTTTTGATGCATTTCAGATTAACAGTGCAACAGTGTTAAAATTATATTTCTGAGCTTCAGCTACTAACTGTCATACACAGTTAAAATTATATGCTGAGTCTCGGTTTTCTGAAACCGAGAACCGAACAGCCGACCTCTCGGTTTCGATCTCGGCTTTATTATGTTAACCGATAATCTCGGTTTGGGTCAAACTGGAAACTCGTTTAGTTAGCTGGCAATCTCGGCATGAGGAAACTAATATATCGGTTAAAATTAAAAACAAACATAAATGAGGGTTACTGAGATTTCAGTTAAATTTTGTGTAAATACTTGAAATTTTGAATTAGAATTTCATCGATGTATTGAATATTTCATGCCTATAGGCAATTTTGAGTCGAATTCGGCTAGTACAAGAAGGCGTGGAGCACAGCGAGTTAGATGGGCGGATAAGGTAAACCAAGCCTTGGAAGGGCGCAACCGATGGTGGAGAGAAGCAGCCATGAACCGGGTGAATTGGCGTAGAACTGTTGACGAGGTTTTATCAATGCAATTGATGTAATGCCAATAAATGTATGTTTTTCACCGTTCCACAAACATCAAACTACACCCAAAATAAAAAAGCAAGATTGTAATGCACTTTCGCATGATTTGGTTTCATTTCTCGTAATGGATCGCAACTTGGAGAAAAAATACAACATTGGTCGTGGGCAAAAAAGCAACACATCAATGCGATTAGAAAAAATCAATTTGTGCGTGAGGTTGTTCAGTTGATTAGTAGTAGCAAATTCAATGGCTCACGAAAAAAAAGATTACGAACCGATTCTGAGAGTCGAACCGCGACCGTCAGCATGACGGCTCTTCATTGTAACCATCCAGTCACCACATCAAGTTGAGGAGAACGGAATAAAAGCCCTACAGTTGCTTCGGTTGTCGAGGCACTCAACGTTACAAAAAATGACCGCTTACACACACTTGCATGGCTTTGTTTATACCATAAAAAGCTTTGTGGATCATGATGGGCAAAATTGCCTTATCAGAATCATGCGGATTTCTCAAGATATGATTGCAAAAACTGCAGTTGCATTTTTTGCTACAATTTCAACTTTTGGGTGTACTTACTCCACTTGCGAATGAAAACAATATGGCGCATGGCGGTTGACAGATAAAAAACCGAACCTCGGCTTACACCACTGCTAAACCGATACTTCGGCATGATAGGCAGCTGAGGTCGGTTGAAATTTGGTTAACGTTTGTGCTCGGCTCCTAATGATGCCGAGAATCGGTTTAATAATGAAGTAAGCCGATATTTTAGTTTCAAGTGATGCTGAGACTCGGCATCGTTCGATTTTTTGCCGAGTTATCAGTTAAATACAAAAATGCCGAGTGAATTCAGCTAAATGTTTAACCGAGCCCGTGAATAATTTTTAAGTGTGTATAGTCTTTTTGGTGATTGTAAGTAGTGTAGAGTTGTATTTGAATATTGGTGCTTAGTGGTATTATGATTATCCGGGCTCTTTGATCTTTTTTTTTGACTACTAGAATAGTTTGTTGATTGTATAAAAAAATTATTAAATATTTTTTCATTTAAATTTTATCTTCGTTGAGAAGACTGCTATTCTCTGATTTTCGTCTTTTCCTGGACAGTTGAGACATTGATACATGTCTAATTTTTGTTTTGCAGTAACAATCCAGCAGACGTCACATATGTTTTGTATGTAAACATATGATATTCTATGACGTAAATTACATTCAAACATTCAATACCAAAGGGTAAGGGGGAGATACATGGCGCCAGACGAAGTGTAGGCTGGATCAGGGATTTGTGGTTATCTGGTCTAAGTCATAAACTTAGCAAATAACAAATCTCCAGACGGATTCTAATCTGTATTCTAATTGTTATGTAATGTATCCTCCGTGCGTGGAGCAACAATTATGATGTAGAAGGAGATGTTCACTCATCACCATGAGGCACCAAGATTGGACAGTAATGTTTGCTAGAATGAAAGACATTAAGATAATGTGTTGAAAGTTCTGTCAGTGTAGGTTTGGTAGGTTGAAAATTGAATCAAGTATTGAAAAATGTGCAAAAGGGTATGGGTAAAGTAGTACTCGAACCAAGAACCTGCCTAACATCAGACTAGGCGGACTAGGCCAAGGCACGGAAGAATTCGTCACCTCAACAGGCCTGTTTTTTGGCATCTTGCTGTGAGGTTCCAGATTGGTTTCCATCAATTGCCTGTCGATCTTCCAAATTTGGAAGAAGTCTGCGTTGAGTTATCTCGTATCATAATAATACGTCCACTACATTACAAAACTTTGCAATTTTTTGAGTGGATTGCAGATAATGAAATCATTGGTTATAGGACCAAGTCTCCTCCGGTTGGTGCTAAGCCAATGAGTTTGCGCATAAATAGAAGCAAAGTTGCCATAAGGCACGAAATGCATCTACGGACTCTTATTTCTACCAGGTCCCTCAACCGTAGTTTTCGATGCATTAGCATGGATCGTTCGTCAGAAGCTTCTATTTGATCGATGCGGTATTCATAACAGTAGTGAGGTGGTTTGTGGACTGCGGTTGTGTCGATGCTTTATAGAGCACTATGTTGCTATCGGGCATGGCGGATTTCGTACTGTTCCGTGCCACCATATCTTGAATCGAGTAAACCACTATCCTATTTTGTGAGTGGCTCCAACAGCATCTCACTGCTGGTATAAATCGATTGATTGATAAGACTTTTTTGCCGGTGGCTGGATCGTCTCTTTGAGGGGGTTGGTATAAATTGAACCAAAGTGGTTCTCAAGTGTTAATAATATTAACTTCGTTTTCCTAAAGAAAAACCACCATCACACAGTGTGAATGGCTACAATAAGGCTTGTTCGTGACAAAATTTGGACATTCCTAAATATGTATATCTCTGGAAATAATTCATCAACGCGTGAAATATTTCACAGAAAATAAATTATTGGTAATACTACAAGCTTTTAGATCGAATATGGCGTCCAAAGAAGAGCTAGTGCGCAAAGCAATTGTGAGCGGTCGCAATGAAAGTCCGGATCTGTCAGTAAGAAAACTGACCTAATTTGGCATCTTGTCACTACGCCAAAGATGTTTCGGAATGGTATATAGCGAATGGAATTCATGTTGTACCGTAAGAGGTGAATCCACCTAACTGCCCGGAGTTGGGACCTTTCAAGCTGTATTGGGCTTTTGTGAAGAGAGAACCTTCTTAATATAAACAACAAGCTACAATTATAGAAACATTCCAAAAATCTTGGACAAAAGCAGCTATATTGGTTGCAGAGGAGTCTGCACAGACTCTAATGGCTGGAGTTATCTCCAAAGTTCGTAGTTTCTTCATGCAACCTAATTAAGTAGCTGTATTTAGTTTTAATATGACTAATAATGCACAATCAAATGAATAAAAAATGCATCTGGAATTGAACTAACAGCAAATTTGTTTTATTCAAAATTTAATCTGTCCAGATTTTGTCGTGAACAAGCTTTAGTATCCTTAATACTGTTTCAAATCGGTTTAAATTGAATTTTCAGCATTGTAAAAAATCACTTTGTTTTCCAATGACAACCATCATTACACTTTGTGAGTAAAATCAATAGAATCCTTGCTGTTGGTATTAACCGCAGTCGGCACACATGCTGTTTTCAGTTCATGTTGTAGTATCCCTTCACTTTATGTATTGTCTTGAGGAAAATTGCTCGACTTCCTGGGCATAGAGTATGATTGTACTTGCCACACAATCATCCGAATGCAAAAATGGTACCTGGCATCGAAAGTACCAGCCCAAATAATATAACTGTGAAAGTGCATTTATTGAGAGCAAGCAATAGTCAAATTGTTAACGCAATAAGCTTGAAATGCTAAATAAGAAGAATAACACTTTTTTTGGGGCACCCAGAGAAGGCGTGGAAGATAAGACAGTACTTTAAGAATAACCCGAACCTTTCCACCCGAGACGTGGCCAAACAGGTCAATTCGTCGAAGTGGTTCGTCCAGCAGACCATGAAGCGGGCTGGGCTACGTGTTTTTAGGGTCAGGAAGGCGCCAAACCGGACTGACAAGCAAAACACGGTGGTCAAATTGCGTGCGCGGAAGCTGTACCAGACTGTCTCGTCATGGACGAAGAGTCATATATCAAGGCGGATACCAAACAAATCCCTGGCATCGAGTTTTTTGTCGGTACGTCCCGCATGGAGGTTCCGGAAAAGTCCCACATGGAGGTTCCGGAAAAGGGCAGATTTATCGAGAGGAATGCTTGCAGAAGCGCTTGTTGCCCTTCCTCCGCTCTCACCGTGGTCCCACGCTGTTCTGGCGAAGCTGATTTAGCTTCGTGCTATCACGCCAAGCCTGTAATGGATTGGTACGAAGCGAAGGGCGTTAATGTGGTCCCGAAGGAGGAGAACCCGCCAAATACACCAGAGCTTTGTCCGATCGAAAAGTTTTGGACGATAATGAAGAAGACGAAGTTGAAGAAAAACATTCAAAACCTCATGAGCAGTGTTAAGAGAAATGTACAAGCATTCAGCTTGGGGGAGGAAATTCAATAAATAAATAATGCCGAAACATAGCTCATATATAGTTATTTAATCCCTGAAAATTTGAGAAGTATCCGATTTAAAATGAATTTTTGATGATCGTTTTAGTGTATCTCATTTTTTCCGTGTCCAGTCTTTATTAGTTGAGCTTTCCAATCTCTATTGTCACATCTACCAAGATAAAACCTAAAATAAACTTTAAATTAACATCTTTCTTAATCATCCTTTCCTGAGATACTTATGGGGTGCAGTAATACGTACGGTATGTACTTGATTCCTACTCTAAGTCAAACACTGCTGGTGGCTACTCGCTCGAACGCTTCTTTTGCGTTTATATAGTTGAAAGTACGAAATGGCGACAAAATTTTCGTTGTTATAGATTTTTATTTCGGAACCATATTCAATCTTTTACAATGTGTTAATTCAATATAATCCCAGAATGATTCTTTTTTAGGTTTGTTACACTCCTGTAGCAAGCATGTTGCAAGCTTTCAACTATAAATCGATCGTCGAATATATTCACATGTGGAAAAAATCTTATCACGAGTGCATTAGCCAACGATTAACAGATAAGTCGAAACAAATAATGCTAAAGAAACCATAAACCTGCACGTACTCAATCTCAATACCCCAGGATCATCAGATTTGTCTTACACGCACTCAATCATTCACCTTACAAATAAGCCGAGAAACAGAGCCGCCTTTCCATTCTCTGCATTTTCATCACTATATAGCTAACCAACTCTATTTTCCATATCAAAGCCACCAACCATTTGTTGAGGAGGCCAAAAGAGTGATGAGCGGAAAAAGGTAAACCACTCGAAGCTCAGTCATTCCAGCCGTCGTCGTTTCGGTCTATACCGACTCCTCTAGTCGACTAAATGCGAATCCATTCGAAACTCATCACGTCATCCCTCACAAATTGTGTGATCGGGTGTGAGAGCGCAGTATAACGGGGATAGGAACGAGACTTTGTTCTAACATTATTTATTTCCCCAGGATAACGACGTGTACACTTCTGGCAGCGCGCAGACGTTCGAACAGTCAAGAGCCAACACTATAGCGCATTTTCGGTTTTGTTCCTCATGTTACTCTTCAGGGGCTTCGAGTCTGGTTTGCCAGTGACGGGCTGCAGATGCCATTGGATTAAGCCCGCAGTCAATGGGCAATAGGTGGAAAGTGGAGGTGGTTTTGTCGGTTGGTATGTTCAAGTTGAATGGGATGCGTCGTTGCTGATGATGATATTTAATTTTCTTGCTTCCGACAAGAATACGGATGTGTCGTAGAAGAGCGATCAAATAGATGAGTGTGGTTTTTCTGACGGTGGAAATATTTCAACGGTGATGGATGTGCAAAAAACTTTTGATTTCCCTGATTACGAAATCAAGGATGGTTTCGTAGAAACAATAGCACTCAAGATTTTCTTTTTTTTTTGTCTATTTAAAAGAGCATAATAAATGTTAAATACTTGTTCAGCTATAACCTACATCTGGTATAATGACCCGTCTGTTCATTACAAGATAACTTGCAAAATAAGGTTTTTTTAGATGCACCTAACAAAGCGACTGGAGAGACTTATAGTACGTTTACATTACACTCTATATCACGTAATACAGCGAGATGATATCATTTGACATTCATGAAAAAAAAAGAAGAACCGTTGTTTGTATACATTTGAGGTTTTGGTGAATATTGTTAGCATCGTATTTATTTGAGAACTAAAAGAGATTGAAAATAAAAGTTAGCAAACAAATTTTAAGAATAATTCTTACGCAACACCTGAGACGACTTAATGTTATGAGAGTGATCGCACACGGGCAGAATGTTCCCTACGTTGTGTTGTTGAATAGAATCAAAGACCAAGATTTGTTGGCCGTCCTGCCATGGTGGAGGCATATAAACTACTGCTTTATTGTTTTCAATATAAGAACACCACAGAAACGATAGATGCGTTATTAGTAGGGTAGGATATTGATAATGGACGTTTGCACAAACAGAGAGATATGTGTCGGGTGAATTCTTTGCGAGAATCGTTTTATAAACGGAAGCGGCGGTAACACATATTGAGGATCATAAAGCTTCAAAAAAATCGTTTGCATTATCTGTTCAGTTGACACGGAATCGTGGGATCAAATCAATGTATGGAAGAATGTATATATTCCCGTTAAAAAATAATCTTTTGCTTAAGACAAAACTCAACTGAATCTAGCAGATAGGCTCTTATTAGTCTAAACGCTGGTCTTAGGTTCGAATTTTCAGTTTACATTTTATGTTTGTAAATATGTCTCTAATAATTACAGAACTGTACTTGTCGCTTTTTTGAAGAGGATGTCCAAACAAAAAAAAAACGTAGCGGTATTCTTCAAAGAAAACTTCCCTATGACGCGCATAAACTTCGATGCAATATGCGTTGAAGTTCAAAGTATGGCGCGGCAGGATACCACGCTATGAAAATGTATTCCACTACGAAAAAGAGGTGCAATTGTACTCTATGCACTTGGGTCCTCAAGTGAATATAGAACCGTTGCCAATTTGTTTGGAGTAGGCAAATCAACAGTTTGCGAAATCCTGCTTGAGTTTTGCCAGGATGTATGGATCACAATGCGCGAAGAGTATTTAGATGCGTTTCCACTAACTAATAAACGCGTCAAAGAATGTGTTAATGGATTTCAGAAACTCGGATTTCCACAGTGCTATGGTGCAATCGGTAAGCTCTCTTTTAAGTTTTATTTTCAGAATAGTATATATTTCATTATATTATTTCAGACGGATGCCACATTGAAGTACGTCCCGGGGCAGACGACGCGGTAGATTACCATAAATATAAAGGATGGTACTCTATGGTGCTCTTTGCTTGTGTGGACTGCAGGTATGTACATGCATAATTAAAGGCTGTTTATTGAAGAAGAAAAAACTTCTCGTCCTCTTTGTACCGATGTCTAATTCAAATATATTTTATAGATACCGTTTTCAATATATTAACGTTGGAAGTCCAGGAAGGTGCAACGACTCGCAAATTTTTGAGAATTCAAAACTGAAACGGGAAATGAATTCTTTTGACCTTCGACAGCATGCTATACAAATAAACGGCATAGATGTACCAATTCTTTTGATAGGAGACTCGGCGTTTCGATTGCAAACCAACGTTATGAAGCCGTATAGCACCACCTAAAGAGAGGAACTTTAATCATGCGCTTTCAAAAGCTCGGAGGGTTGTATAAAATGCCTTTGGCCACTTAAAGGCAAGGTTCAGTTGTATTGGCAAAGGAATCCATAACAATATTGCAAATGTATCGCTTATTGTTAAAAAGTGTTGCATTATACACAACTTTTTGAACTGCCAAAACGATGCGATTAACACCAACTGGATCAAACAGTTGCATGAAATGGGAAGTATAATTCCGAGGCAACAACCAGAACAAGTAGTTACCATAACGGATATGGATCCAACTGCACAATCAGTAAGAGAGTCAATTGCCAATTACCTAGATGAGTAAATTCAAATATTACTTTAGGTTTTATTCAGTTATTTATTTTCAAAGAAACATAGCAACATTTTTTTTAAAGAAGAAAATATGTGACTATTAGTATTTATTTGTTGAGAAGTTTGATTAATGCTTTGTTGAACTCTTTTGTGCTCTCAGTCATCTCTCGTAGAAGTTGGTTTCTTTCTTGCTCTAAAATTATTAATTTTTCGTCAGTCTCTCGTAGTTGCTCGAGTTCAGTTTCCAGAAATTCATTATTCTTTTTAAATTCAATCAGCATTTCCTGCTGAACATTAATGATGCTCCTTTTTTTTGCAGCTGTTCTTCGAGATGATGACGATGAAGATGATGTCACTGTGGTTTCGGATTCATTGAGGCCCTCTTCGTCATTTGGGATGTAATTGGGTGACAATATTGTTTCGTTCAACCATTCTTTATGGATTCCTAAAATAGATTATTAAAAATTAGACTTAGTTAAGATTATAACTAGTATGCTTATTTGATCATTTGACATGGCTATTTAAAATAACATTTAAGATTTTTTTCTCATGAAGCGTATTAATAATTTTGATTGAAAAAAAAAAAATTAACTATTCATGTCGCGTTGTTCTATATTCTCTTAGTTTTTTTCAATCCATATACAATCAATCCTCAATCCCCTCCTCTTTATCTCGATCATTTCGATAATCCCTATAAAATATTCGGGGAAAAAAATTACATCAAATGAATAATTATTTTTAGTCACCGGCAGAATCACAATCGGATCTCTGAGAAATGTCGCACATAATCGCACCAAAAAACCATTCTCTTCGACACAAGCGCTCCTGGTAGAAGGCGACCGGTATCCGGTGCATCAGTATAGATCGTTAAACGAACTAATAGTATGAAGTTCTTCAGTAGAAAAAGAAGTCCTAGCACGAACATCGCGGGAATGTGTGTATAGTCTGGTTGTGGAACTGCAGCGCACCGATCGGTGGGATCGGAATCTCAGCTCACTGCCTCAGCATTGAGTGAAATAAGTTTTGGAAGCAATTACTTTGCCAACATGGAAGAAAGAAATGCGTATGTAAACCGGCGTATTCGAACTTTTTAATAACGATGAAGAAGAAATTGAAATCGACGAGGAAGAGGAAGAAGAGCATAATTAGTAAATCAAACTCACCATCATCATCTGAAATGCTTTCTTCCACAACATCATCTACGTTGTGGATTCTGAAAGATCCTAAAATTCTGTGGACCCGATCGTAGTTTGGCCATACAGATGGTGATCGTCCGGATGGGCCAATAGCGCGTTTTTCTTTCCTGAAAGAGAAAACAAAGTAAATGAGTGTAGTAAAGAATTTATGTAAAATGTACTTACTGGTACCTGGCCGTCAGATTTTGAATGCGAACTTTTATTTCATCCGTGGAAACGGAAAAATTGTGCTCTGAAAATATAACGCGAATTTCCTCCAAAACGTGACTGTTCTTGCGGCTTCCCCGTAGATGCTGAATTTTGCCTTCCCTTACTTCAAATAAAAGGTGCATTTGGTGTGTAGGCCAGATATTTCGCTTCCGTTTTTGCTTAGATGCCATTTTGTTTCCAGAAATGAAACCTCACAATTCTGGCCCACTGAACAGTTTCCTTCAAAACAACCAATTCCTGATGATTCTGCAACACAGCGTTATAAGCCTGAGAAAACAAATTAATTTTCGATAGTCTGGTTGAAACCAGAATTGAAAACGTATTTCCGGAACATACCTTGCACGAAATGAATCAGGGCGTCGAAAAAACGGAATTCGGCGGATCATTAAAAAAATAGACGAATACGGACTATCGGTTGCCTTCAAAATAGCGAAACAGTAACAAAATCTGATGACAGTAGATCAGATTTACCAAAAAGCGGCAAATGTTTGATGGCTGTGTGAAATGACATAAAAGCAACAAATGACGTTTAATAGAATTGATCGTGTGGCCAGCTGCTGCTTTTTAGATTTTTATTACGATTGGAACGTGATATGAGCTATATCATGTTCACATCGTGATATACAATGACAGCACGGTTATAAGAGATATTACATGATATATAGGCGCTATATCACGAATCGAGCTTTATCACTTGATATACTGTGTAGTGCGTACGGGTTATTAAATTTACGTTCTCTTTCAAATTGACATGAACCAAAACCTGAAAATTTGTACATGCGATGCCATAAATTTCAGTAACAACACATATTTCGGAAGATTTTTAATGTTTTAATAACTGGATCAAGAATTTATGAATCAAATGAGTATTCCTATAGAGCAAATGCTATTGTAGCATGTTACGTAGAGACACAATTAGAATCCAAATTACATGAATTTATTGCGTCGGTGGATGATAAATTAAAAAATTCTTCTGGTGTTTCAAATTTTATGGTTATCCGTCGCAACTGTTTACTGGTCGAATGTCTGTTTAGGCTTGTAGGTTGTCTGTAGGTTAGCAGTAAGGATGGCATAATCATGTATTGCTTTCAACTTCTCAATACCTCCTACACCTTTCCGTCTAGATGAAGTATAATATAGCATAATTGATCTTCAGTTCAATACTCGTACGAGATCTCTTACCTACATTCAGTTGTTTAGGTTAGATACTAGTTTCAGATACTGAATTCAGTTTTTTTTTGTTGGGAGATTTAAACACTGTGTCCATTAATACGAACTTTTGTAGTATATCCTTGTTTACTGTTTACGCATTGGTCAAGCTGACCATCATTTGTTGGATGGTCAGCTGCTTGCCACAACACGTTCCCAGTCAGGTATGATTTGGTTTACGAACCCAATCACCTTACCTGGATTGGCAGACCAAATCTCATTGGGCTTTAAACAACCACTACCAAGAAATTTTGATCTGCACCTATACAACGCACTACAGCTGCAAAGCCTTTTGACTGCTTACACTTTCTGACAGCCAACCAATTGGTTCTCACCTTTTGCTCTTCCCAGCATTTAATTTCCATTTTAATAGTACAGCTTTATATACCACAGAATGGCTCTGGGCCAAGAAACTGTGAACTAAATCCTATTTTTTGCGAGATCGTCTGCTATTTCATTCCCTTCAATGTCACTGTGGCCCGGAACCAATACCTGTTTACTGAGTTCGTTTGACACAGTAGTCTCAATGTCATAATACATACCCAGACAATTTTCGATGTACAGTTATAAGCGCATAATGATTTTAAAGCTGCCTGATTGTCTGAGCAAATACAAATATTTGCATATCTGTACTTTCTTTTCAGGAAAACATTCACGCATTCTAGTATTGCAAAGATTTCTGCTAGCCACTGACATTTTGATTCCAGGGTGTGATTCGAAGAACTGGGATAGACACGAGATTTTCCGGACCGGTCTCTTCGTAAGTCGGTCGCTTCAGTATTCCAGCGTTCCGTGCCCCGAGTTGCCTTATTTACTGCCGCGTGCATTGGTACCCTTAGGTTCCTGGGTGGTTGCCGCATCCCGTGAAGTTCGCGCAAGATCGCTTCAGTTGTGTAGACTACAGGTATGTAATGTTGCCAAAGTGTTGTGTTTTAGGAGTGAAAAGTTAAAGTTTTCCTTGAAATTTTCACTACTACAGAGGAATTGAAGTAAAACTAAAGTGAGGTTAGACACCATAGTTGCTAAAATGAAATTGATAATAAATCTCTCTTTTTTTTTTATCAAAAAGGGATCGAGTAGTCAATTATATCACTATCGAACATTTTTATTCTTTTTATCACCAATTACTTCGCTTAAGCAGCTCGAAAAACTAGTTTCCACGAGCGCTGACGTAAACCTCATTTTTTTGCCTGATTTCTCCATAACACAACACTGTTATGTGTTCGGATAGGTTATGTGCTGAGTGTATTAATATCACGGGATGATTATTATTTCATTATTATCGAAATTTTTAGCCATTGCAATGCAATGGCTGGTTCGTCTCCGACGCTGGATGATGATATTTCATCTGTCTAGAAACGAGAAGAGCTCGTTTTATGTTTTTGTTTTTAAACGAGTTGTTTTCGATTTGTATATCAAGTGCATGATAATGATAAGTATGCTAATCTTTTTGTTCTAGTTTGCAAAGACCGTAGAATTTAAAAATAAAGTGCGTTCCTGCAAAAATGCCGAAAAAAGCCGGAAATTGAAACAAGATTGGGAATTACTTTGCCAAAAGTACAAGCGATTGCCCATTAAATTCCGTCGTTGTTCCAGGTACTTCAATGCTAAATAAAGTGCACGATCTTTTGTTTCTAAACTTTCCAAAAGTGTACAGTAATGTTTGCTAGAATGAAAGATATAAAGAGAAAGTGATGCAAGTTCCGTCAGTGTACAGTAGGTTTAGGTATATAGATATAACAAACTAATTTGGGTTTGAATGTTTGAAAATTGCTTCTGTTAATAATGGATGTTTTGGTGCAAATATCAATTTTTTGAAGTTTATAATGAAACAACTGAAAGCAGTCTTCGATTTTATCTTAATTAAGCTCATTTGGTTTAGCTTAGCGTTGAATCTCATGGCTTACATACATTATACAAATACATTATACATAAAAGCATACCAGTCAATTAAAATACAATACAGTAAAATATGAACTATTAATAATTCCCCGCAACAATTTGCAAACTAATTCAGCCCTGTTCAGTTGTGGATCCAAGTTTTGTTGCGAAATAAATTGAAATCAAACATTAATAAGAATATGCTCCTAAAAACGATTTTTACCTCGTTTTGCCCGACCAGTATTTCAGTTAAAAAATTATTTAAAAATATTTTATATTATTTGCTTTATAGAGTATTTTGACCACTCTTTGGTTCTTCAACTATTAAAGGACTGCTTCACCTACAACAGCAAGCTTGTTTTATATTCAAATCGAGTCGAGTAAGAAAATTTCAGCAGAGTGTGTGAACTTTATTGATCTTAAAGGTATGCACTTTAGGATAAAAAAGGTGCGATTTTCTAAAATCCTGCCTTCTAAAGTTTTTCCTGCATGCATCAGAGAGCTTTCTGTTTTCAAAGTTTTCAACTAGGGTAACTAACGGGATGTAATTTTAGCCTATCTCCTTCATTCGGCCTATGTACCAAATATGTTATTAATTTAGCAATAATCAACAAAACTCAATTTTTCGATAATCAACAAATGTTGCTATTAGAATGACCGATGTAATCCGAAGCAAGTGAGACAATATTAATCAACTTATAGTTGTTCACTTTCGCGTAATTTTCGATTTCTTGAACTTTTGGGGCATCTTAACTTCACTGGTTATGCCGAACAGATGATCTACACGATCTTGAAGTGATCTAAATTTAGCTTAATTGAATCAATATATCGAGTAACGCAGTCTGGATGTTCAACAAATAGTTACACGTTACAAACTAACTGTTCACATAGCTAAATTAACAATGATATTACAAAATCGTACACCCAACGTTGGGAACAATTTTTTAAATATGTTCCCAACTTTGGCCTGTTATATCAAAAACGTTGTAATTGGTAAAATTTTCTGTGGAAATGCATGAGTTTTCGGTTGTTTATATCCAAGTGGCTCATCTCAACTCAAACCGCAGGAACAAAATCATTGTATAGTGAATTATAATGTTTTCATTATTGAATGGCTAGTCAATCACATATGAACATCATTTAAGTGTTTTATTTTAGTTTTATTTTAATTTGTTTGTGAAATTTTATGTTAGCTAAAGCGAATACAGCTGGCAATGCCTTAATTAGAAAATTAGAAAATTAGAATAAAAACCGTACAAAGACTGCATTTAGTAATAAATCCATCGAATAGGACGAAGTTGCATCCATGAATAGTCCCAATTTGGTGTCTATAGACCAACATTAAATCCATATCCCTCGAAAGTTTCTGACTTTATATTTGTGTTGCTTTTTGTGATACATACTACCACATGTCGTATCAAACTTATCTTAGCAAGTGTATAACTAGTTGAATCTCGTTTACAGCTTAAAAACTTTATGAGTTATAATAGAAAATGTAATCAATGGTTGCATAATAGGCTATGTCAAGGGACACATACCCCATATCCAAAAATACATTGAGTAGCGCTGAAACTTGTTTTGCATAAATCCTCTTGTAATTCTTTAATAAGTTTCCTCAAAGTTTTTTTGGTTTTTTTAAGAAAATTTTATAGAATTTCTCAAAGATTCTATGAAAATTTCTTAGATATTCCTTGAAATATTCTTTCTGGGCTTTTATAGGTGTTCTTCGAGAATTTGTAAGCACTCCTCTAGGGATTCCTTAACAAGTATCTTCTGGCATTTCATTGGAAGCTTTTCAAAACTTTCTTGTGATGACACATTTGGAAGAATCGCTGAACTCGAGAACTTTTGTGATTGGAAAGGAATCCATGAAGAGTACCTGAAAGAACTTCACAAAATCAATAAGGTGATTTCCGGAGAAATAAAAAAAAAAAAAGGCCGTGCGTATCGTAGTTGCTACTCCGTTACTGACCAGAACTAGTGTAATTAGGCTGCTCAGTAAGCAGAACGGGTAACGATTGAACTACCAAGCCACGTCATTAAGGTGATTCCCGAAGTAATTTGAGGAGAAAGTCCTGCTTTGTTGGAGAAATCTAAAAAGATTTTTTTGAACTCTTAACTCTTGTCTTTAGAAAATCTCCAGGAGGTTTTTGTATTTTTTTAAATTAATTGTTTCTAGGATTTTTACAAGAATGCTTACATATAGTTATCCAGAATTCACTTCAACATTTTTATCAAGTTTTCCAATGGAGAAATATTTTTTTCAAAGTACATTAAGAGATTGGGCAGAATATTCTGCAGGCATTTCTTCAAAAATACGGTTCTCCAAATTGGAAATATTTTCATTCATGCCCTCATAGCCATTTTGGTAAGTAATAATAGTTATTTCGAAGGAGTTTTCTTTATTTTCTTTAATAAAATCTTGCAGTGCGAAAGCATATTTATGTATATATATATATTTAGCAGTTTGAAATGCTCTATAAACAATATAATTTGCGATATAAATAAAAATATTGTCAAACTGACTATAATAAAGTAATCATAGATATTCATATATTAAATTCATCTGGAAATATCAAAACGAATAAATTATGATGATTACACCTTAAATATTTAGTTCAACATATAATTGTGAGGATCTCTCAGTCAGCATCTAGTCATTTTTTTAACATGGTGCCCAATCGAATATCATTCAAACTATCGGAGCCTGATATCAAACAAATTTTAAGTGAGTATTAAGGAAAAAATCTAAATAAAAGTACTAATTTTGTTATAATCATTTTTGTCTAAAAATTGCCACTAGGAACATGCTTAGAAAATTCAATGAGTGCTCATTAGCCCATCCCTTATTTTGAAAAAAATTGCCAAGTCAAGAATTCCACCTCTTGAAATGTTCGTCTTGACTAGAAAACAAACATACTTAAATTTGAAGACCGTGCGTTGACGTTAAGTGCTCCCCCAACGGACCTAAAGGAATGCTAGTACGGGTGACTACCCACGCGGTGGCAAGCACGCTACTGTAGTGTATGGTCTTGCAGGTCGACCATGATCAGTGTCGTTAGGTTGATAACATTTTATTTTTATTTTTTTATTTTTATTATCAATGTTTTTTGGGACACTATATCATCATACCTAAAAACTGGTGTACTGATGATATAGTGTCCAAAACAACATTGATAATAAAACAAAATAAAAATAAAATGTTATCAACCTAACGACACTGATCTTGGTCGACCTGCAAGACCGTACTCTACAGTAGCGTGCTTGCCACCGCGTGGGTAGTCACTCGTACTAGCATTTCTTTAGGTCCGTTGGGGGAGCACTTAACGTCAACGTACGGTCTTCAAATTTAAGTATGTTTGTTTTCTAGTCAAGACGAACATTTCAAGAGGTGGAATTCTTGACTTGGCAATTTTTTTCAAAATAAGGGATGGCCTAGTGCTCATTCATTAGTTATGGAAATATAAGTTCAAAATACCTCCTATTTTATTATTATTCGAAGATTGGTGATGTGAAAGGTAGAATGTAATATTGAATTGAATTGAACCAAAAAAGTATATCTTGTGATTACAGCGTAAAGCTTTTAAATTAGAAAATTAGAAGAAAGATAAGTAATTTCCATTCAATTCCAACTACCTTTATTGCTTATCTTGACAGATACATTGTAGATTTTGCCTACAATGTGCAGACTTCTGTAGGAAAAATATGATAGCATTGTGCAAATTGGAATTTTGATATGTAAAATATTGATTGTATTTGTATGTTGTGATTTTCAAGGAGTCAATTTCTGACCATTTAGACCGCATGAAAAAATCTGAAAAGAATCTCTATTCTTTTTATAGATATATTTTTTTGAAACTATCAAATTTTAGGTTTTTGAGCCATATTCATGTGCGACAAACCTATCATGTGTCTTCATTGATTTATGGCAATTATGACATAGTCATATTATCTACACTTATTTAAATTTTGGATTATAGACTACCAAGGATTTCTCAAAGGCTTGAATCAAATGTATAGATTGCTGTTCGATATCAGAAATTGTCACAGGGATTCGTAAAATTGTAAATAAAGATTGTAATTAGGGTTTTCTACACTCGTATTGATCTATAGTTCTATGAATTCATAAAAATATCAGCAGTGATTAGCTATAAGATCGTGCACTTTACAATAATATATTACGTTTCACAAAAAAAAAAACGTATAATTACCGGAAAATATGTTAAAGTTGTGTATTTGCTCTGTTGCAGCCGTCGTTACAGCAGAACAATCAAACACCAAAACCACAGATCTTTTACCACTAGGCGAGTCCTTGACAACCTCCGAAACTATAACACAAACCGGAAAATATGTGAGAAAGCTGCAAAAACTCAAGATCGAATGGCTGACAAGCGGAGGCTTTCAATGCTTCGAACAATACGAAAATGATCCTTCCTATGCTTGGTGTAAAGTTTGTCTAGACTAGTTCTGTGTTTTTAAAGGGGGCAAATCGAATCTTGCTTCACACATTTCCACCAAGAGACACAAAGAAGCAGCAGCCAAAATCAAGGCATCAACGAATCCGAAAATCAATAAACTACCAACAATTAGTGGCAAAATAAGCAAAGCTGAGCTAAAACTAAGCGGATGGGCAGTAGAAAATAATATTCCATTCGCTGCCGTGGACAAGTTAACGAATTTGCTAAAGACCATCGACCCGGATTCGTTGCTTCTCTCAAAACTGACATTAGGCAGAACGAAAGCAACAGCGGTGGACAGGAGTTATGGCTGAGGTGCAGCATGATGAGCTAGTGGAGATGTTGCAAAAATCGACTTTTCTCTAATTGTCAACGAGTCCACAGACATTGGTGCAATTAAAACACTGGTTTTGGTGATCAGGATGGTAGATGATTACGGCTACGAGACGGATAGAGTACTTTTTTTTTTATTGTATTTTATTGTCACATTTTTTCAGGTACGAGATTTCTACTACAAAGCTGTCTAACTCTATCTGGCGGATCACCAAACCATCTACAACCATCTACGATTACAAAAAAGGCTTGTGGGTTTTGGATCCGATGGAGCACGGTAATGATGGGTACTGATCGATCCGTCAAGAAGCTGCTGAAACGTGATTGTCCTCGTTTGATTGTCATCAAATGTACTTGTCACTCTTTAGCTCTTTGTGCAAGCTATGCATGTGAAAAGATGCCATTGTACCTGGAACAGTTACTGCGAGATTTATATTACGAGATTTATATTTATATTACAGTTATTTGTCATACAGCCCAAAACGGTCCAAGGAATTCCAGATGATACAAAGTATCTTGGAATTGAAGCCGTTGATAGTTCTGCATCCATCTGCTACCAGATGGCTTTCGTTAGAGTCAGTGGTAAACCGGAATTTGGAAAGGTTTTCAGAGCTCTTGTTATTTTCCTCGTTCCAATCAAACTGCGACAACAATCAAACCGCACAGCGCATTCTCTGCCATCTCAATGATCGTCCGGAAACCCGATGGCGCAGCCACTTCTCCATTTCTTGAGCTACCCCAAGAAGTTACACACTTTGAAGGAGTTCAATCCGATTCTAAAACAATATCCGAAATTCTTTAAAAGCGGTGAGGAACAGACCATCGAAAATGAGTTTCGTGATATGAGGATGGCAGTCATCTGCAAGGACATCGAGGTGGGGGAATCGGATGACTTGGAAACTTGTTGGAGAAAACTGCTGTGTTTCAAAGGAGCAGATGGGAAGCTGGCTTTGCTTTACTAAGAAAGTTCATTGCGAACTTTCTACTCATTCCGCATTCTTCAGCAGCGGTGGAGCGAGTTTTCTCGCAATATATTCTTAATAAGACAAAAATCCGGAACCGCCTGAATACGGACACCATGGATGCCATCCTACGATCAAAATGTTACTTAAAAGGGAAAGGAGGAGTTGATCAGCTAAAATTAACATCACAAATGAAATCCAAATTCAACAAATGCATGTACACACATCATAACAATGATTGATTGTTAATTCCGTTCCGATTTTGTTCACATCCTTGAACTTTTAGTATCGATTTTCTCCGATAACATGAACCCCTCGTAGACTTATCCGTTTTGCTGAAGTGTAATTAACGAAAACCGATAACTCCTCTTAAACTGTATTCAAAAGATCGGTTTTTACCGGATAATCAAAATAAATGTGTATTGATGAGTGTTTATCTTTTTTTTTGTATTCAACTCAATAGCTATTATAAAAAAATGAAGAGCATTAGCGATCAGACACTTGAAAAGTTTTCATTCTTCTTTTACATACAAAGTTTGATGTAAAGATTTTTGCCAAGATTCTCTGCAGTAGAACACAGATGAAAAGATTGTTTTGGCAAAATGCAAAGATGGAAACGAAAAATAATGTGGCAACCCTGCTCATAGCGAGGCTGACGGAAGCATCGGCTCCAACAGTCAACCGCACCAACGCCTATCTGGACGACGACTGCTCGCCAGCGCACCCTCCAAGGTGTTTGCTGCAGCCACTGCACAGCTCCACGACTACTGAAAAACTAAATCAAAATGCAAAGGTGTCCCCTAATATAACATACATGGCTGCCTAGGAGACGTTCTTGACTTAAATATGAAGTCTGTGCTAAGAAAGTATTGTGTATTAGGTAAATTTTCTCTGAAAAATTGACATTATAAGGCATCACTTCGTATTTACGTTATTTTCAATAGCTTTGTGTGAAAAAATCAATCAATTTTATTATTAAAATTGATGCGTAGAAATAATCCAGATCGATTGATGCAAAGATTTTGAAAATCGGTCATGAAATAAATTAGTTATTATCGTTCAAAACCTAAGCATATTTCGTGACCCTCCAAATGCTCGTACTCGCAACGTCTAACCCTGTATTAAACACAAAGATGTAGTCCTACGTCAAAACGATAGATAAAACTGCACTCCATGCGAAAAAAACAGTGGGGTTGTGTACAAGACACGACCGGTTGACGTAGACTACGTTAAACCAAGTGATGCATTATAATGTCAGGGAAACTCTGTGTGGCTATTATTAGCGTTAAAAGGGTTTCAATTATTCGTGCCGGTCGCTTACCCTTACCGATAGAAGCAGTTTAAATCACAATATGACGGATGCGGCTCTTATGGGACATTAGACCAGCGTTTTAAAGCCAGTATGTAAGAAAATTCTATTGTTCGCTCTTGAGATATTGTTTGGTGGCCTTGGAAAGGGTCGTTTGTTTTTATGAAGTCAGTATGTGGGAAAATTTTCTTGTACACTCTTTATAACTCTTTGGTGGCCCTGAAAAGGGCCGTTTGGTTTTATGAAGTAAGTGCATATATATTAAAAGCACCGGCAGGCTTTGATTTATTTTCACTGATTTTATTGATCCGCTGCATAGCTCACTGTTGCCTAGTAAGGACTTAGCAAAATCCATATAATTCAAATAACTCTCCATAATCCATAATATTCAAATAACTCTCTTAAATAAGAAAAGGAATTGATTTATTGATTCATCGCGGGTTGTGCCAACCAGCTAGGAAAAAAATTTCACCGACGGAGAATTGTCCTGCTCGCCCTATATATTAATTTAATTCTTATATAAACAACTCTCTGAACTGGACTGGTTGTCCTCAAATGAACAGATTATTTATAAGTGGGTTGCGCCAACCAGCTGAGTAAAATTTTCCCGACGGCTCGCCCTCCATGGAGACGTTTTTGCAGTTGCGGCGAACGAATCGGCACCATGATATTAGGCGCACAAACCAAACGAAATAAAAGTTTAATTCTTGTATAAACAACTCTTTTAATAAAATTAGTTGTCCTCAAAAGGACAGATTATCAATTAATGGATTGCGCAACCAGCTGGGTAAAATTTTTACCGACGGCTCGCCCTTCATCGAGCACCAAACTAAATTTAAGATAAGTTCTTTAATAAACAATTCTTTTATTTTAATCTATTGTCCTCAAAAGGACAGATTATTTCCACCTACTGCTCGCCCCCAAGGATGCTTTCCCCCAAACCGCAGCGTTTTCGAAGTCGCGGCGAAACAATCGCCACGATGAGGTCAGATGGAGGTAAGAAACCGACGCGATTGTGCGCCCCCATAATCCGCCATTTAGATCGATCCTCATTGCCCAGTGAACAAGCGAACAGAACAGTTCGTTCGGTCAGCTCTCCGTTGCTTTAGAAGCTTTTCACAAGTTGTTTCAAGCCCTCAGCTCTAATTTTTTTCTGAATCGCGAGTGAAATAAAGTCTTGGTTTTCGGAAGTAGAAAACGTTGAGTGTTAAACAGTGCAACAACGCCATTTATTGCAATTAGCAATATTGCCACGATCGAAAAGCCATATTGTTCCACATCTATACGGCACGCACACCAGCAGGCCATCGTGTGAAGCGTGCAGTCGATCATCTGCTAACCACCACCGACCAGTATCACCAGTATCATTATCACCATCGTTCAGCTACACGCCTAGCCGGTACACGCGGCCACTCATCGTCGCTCGGCAGCAGCAGCAGCACATTCGTCGCCCGTCTGCAGTAGATCAGTGATACATATAAGATAAGTTTTTTTAGTAGTATATAAGATAATTTTTTATTTCTCGCTCTTTTGAATTCATTATAATCGTATTGTGTGTGAGTGTGAAGAGTGACTGAGAGTGTGTGAGTGTGTGTGCTTAGGTTTAATTTGTGTATCTGTGATTGATTGTAGTTAATTACGTTAGTGGTTGAGCGCCATAAGCTCCCACAAGCGAGCCATGGATGATTTATCGGAAGATGAATCATCTATGGCGCAAAATGATGGGGTAGCTCTTAAAGTTACCCGATCGCGCTCTTATCCAGATAGTTCAGCTGGTCCTTGGGTTGTCTATTTTCGGCCCAAAACGAAACCTCTCAACATTTATCAGATTTCAAACGATCTGACGAAGCGATTCTCGGCCGTGACCGAGATAATTAAGGTGAGACACAATAAACTAAAAGTCGTTGTGTCCAACCTTAAACAAGCTAACGAAATTGCTGTCTCTCAATTTTTTACACTGGAATATTTAGTGTACATCCCAGCTCGAGGTATTGAGATAGAAGGTGTGGTCTCCGAAGCGAGTTTGACCCCTGAGATCCTGTTGAAGCAGGGGGTTGGTCGATTTAAGAACCCTCTGCTTCATTCAGTCAAGATACTCGATGTGCGAAAACTAGGCACAGTATCGATCACTAAGGGTGAAAAGAAATTTACCCCTCAGACTCGTTTCGTGTGACTTTTTCTGGTTCAGCTTCCCTCAATACGTCGAGTTGGGAAAACTTCGACTACCTGTGCGGTTGTTTGTACCTCGGGTAATGATCTGCGAAAAGTGCAAGCAGATGGGACATACGACCTCCCATTGCAGCAATAAGGCACGCTGCTCTAATTGTGGGGAGAAGCACGAGGATGGCGCCTGTGCAGACAGCACACCAAAATGCGCTTTCTGCAAGGAAACTCCTCCCCATGCTCTCTCATCATGCCCGGCGTACAAACAACGCGGGGAAAAATTAGAACGCTCGCTAAAACAGCGTTCCAGGCAATCTTTCGCCGAAATGCTGAAAAAGCCTCACCATCACCCAATGTCAATACAAATCCCTTTGCTCCTCTGTCAGATGACGAGTCTGACTTTGATTTGGCTGAAGAGGGAACATCATTCAGCTTTCCGGAAGGTGCTTCACGGAAGCGAAGACGCGTCCGCCCACGGAAAGTTGCTGAACCGGAGCCCAAAACCAGCTTGCCCAATTCAAGAAAAGGTGGAAAAAGGAAAATCCTAGTCCACCTGGTTTTCGTAGTACTAACTACACCCAGGACTTTCCATCTCTCCCGGGGACATCCAAAACCCCTGAAGCCCCAATTTTAAGAACAGAAGCCCCTCCTCTAGTGGGCTGTTCTCATTTGATGACATTGCCGAGGGTATCTTTAAGTACCTCGAAATTTCTGACCCTCTCAAAAGCATTGTTTTGGCAATGCTTCCAACAGTGAAGACTTTTTTGAAGCAATTGACAATTAAGTGGCCCATCCTTGCAGCTATCATTTCCTTCGATGGATAATTTTCCAAATGAGGTCGGGGATTTGATCACTGTTCTACAGTGGAATTGTCGAAGTTTGATTCCTAAATTGGAATCATTCAAATTTTTAGCTCACAATACCGGTTGTGATGCATTCGCTCTTTGTGAAACATGGCTCTCTTCCGAAATCAATCTTCCGATTCATGATTTCAATATTATTCGTCTTGATCGTGAGGATTCGCGTGGAGGGGAGTACTTTTGGGGATCAAAAAGTGCTACTCCTTCTATAGAGTGAATTTTCCTCCAATTCCAGGTATTGAAGTTGTCGCATGTCAGGCTGTTATTAAAAATACAAGCCTTTGCATTGCTTCTGTGTATATTCCTCCCAGAGCCTCAATTAACCGAAAACAACTTTCAGATATTTGTTCGGTCCTTCCTGCTCCACGGTTGGTCATGGGAGATTTTAACTCTCACGGTACAGGCTGGGGAGAACTGTACGATGACAACCGGTCTTCCCTGATATATGACCTCTGTGACAACTTTAATATGACAGTTCTTAACAATGGAGAAGTAACACGTTTGGCTGGTACATCCTCAGTTGGCAGTAGATTAGACCTCACACTTTGTTCGAATTCATTATCGTTGGATTGCACATGGAATGTGATTCAAGATCCCCACGGTAGCGATCATTTGCCCATAAAAATTTCGGTTGCCACCGGGTTCAATCCGTCGAAATCTGTCAACGTCACGTATGATCTTACCCGCCACATCGATTGGACAAAGTTTAGGACAGCAGTAGATGAAGCCGTAACGACGGTAGAAAGGCTTTCACCGCTGGAAGAGTATAACTTCCTCTCCAACCTGATCTTAGACAGCGCGCTTCAAGCTCAAACTCGACCAGTTCCAGGGACGTCATCTCGCAGGAAACCTCCTTCTCCATGGTGGGATCAGCAATGCACCGAGGTTTACCGTAAAAAGTCCGACGCGTTTAAAGTTTTTCGTAGACGTGGAACACCTGAGCACTTCGAAGTATACACGGCTCTCGAACGCGAACTTAAGAGCCTCATCAAGGCCAAGAAACGCGGTTACTGGCGAACATTCGTGAACGGGCTATCGCGCGAAACGTCGATGAGTACTCTTTGGAACACGGCGCGAAGGTTGCGTAACCGAACTACGAACAACGAGAGCGAAGAGTACTCGGACCAATGGATCCTCAAATTCGCGCGAAAAGTTTGTCCAGATTCTGTGCCGGCACGGATGATTCCTCGCAAAAACACGAATTCGATAGATGAGATTAGCCAACCCTTTTCAATGGTAGAGTTCTCTCTCGCACTCCTTTCGTGTGGCAATACGGCTCCAGGGGCTGATAGGATCAAGTTCAACTTGCTTAAGAACCTCCCAGACGTCGCGAAGAGGCGCATGTTGAACTTGTTTAATCAGTGTCTGGAACTCAACATTGTACCGGATGATTGGAGACGGGTGAGAGTTATTGCCATTCAAAAACCTGGTAAGCCCGCGTCCGACCACAACTCCTATCGACCCATCGCGATGTTATCTTGTATTCGAAAGTTGTTGGAGAAAATGATCCTTTTCCGTCTGGACAAATGGGTTGAGACGAACAACCTGCTTTCAGATACTCAATATGGTTTCCGTAGGGGTAAGGGAACGAACGACTGTCTCGCGTTGCTTTCCACAGATATTCAGTTAGCTTTTGCTAAAAAAGAGCAAATGGCTTCTGTATTCTTGGATATCAAGGGGGCTTTTGATTCAGTATCTGTTGAAGTTCTTTCAGATAAACTCCACGCTTGTGGCTTTTCACCATTAATGAACAATTTTTTGTACAATTTGCTGTCAGAGAAACATATGAGCTTTTCTCATGGAACCTCTACAGCTTCACGATTTAGCTACATGGGTCTCCCCAGGGATCATGTTTAAGCCCCCTTTATATAATTTTTATGTCAAAGACATTGACGGTTGTCTAAGTGACAACTGTACGCTGAGACAACTTGCAGATGACGGCGTAGTGTCTGTCACGGGATCCAATGGGATCGATCTGCAAGGACCCTTACAGGATACCTTAGACAATTTGTCTACTTGGGCTCTAGAGCTAGGTATCGAATTCTCTACGGAGAAAACTGAGTTGGTAGTTTTTTCTAGGAAGCATAACCCTGCACAACCGAAGCTTCAAATTTGGGGTAAGCCGATAACTCATTCTATGTCATTTAAATATCTTGGGGTCTGGTTCGATTCTAAGTGCACCTGGAGATCCCATATTGAGTATGTGAAGCGAAAGTGCCAGCCAAGGATCAACTTTCTCTGCACAATTACCGGGACCTGGTGGGGAGCGCATCCGCAAGATCTTCTAACGTTGTACCGGACAACGGTTTTGTCGGTTATGGAATACGGTAGTTTTTGTTTTCAGTCAGCGGCTCGGTCGCACTTCATTAAACTGGAACGTATTCAGTATCGGTGTCTTCGTATCGCGTTAGGTTGCATGCACTCGACTCACACCATGAGTCTTGAAGTGCTGGCTGGCATGTTGCCACTCTCGGATCGGTTTTCAGAATTATCTCTCCGGCTCCTCACCAGGTGTGAAGTTATGAACCCCCAGGTGATCGAAAATTTTGAGAAGCTCCATGAGTTGAATCCTCAAACCCGCTTCATGACCTTGTACCATTTGTACATAACACAGGATGTCAGCCCTTCGCCGAACATTTCCAATCGTGTTTGCTTCTCCGATTTCGACAATTCGGTTTATTTTGATTTATCCATGAAGCAGGAGCTTCGTGGAATCCCAGAGCATCATCGTCCTATGATTGCTCCGGTGATTTTTGCTGCAAAGTTTGGCCAAGTTGATTCCACTAAATCGTTCTTCACTGACGGATCTTTGATAGAGGAGTCAGCAGGCTTTGGTATATTTAATGAAATTTATAGCGCCAACCGTAAACTTCAAGCACCTTGTTCCGTGTATGTCGCTGAATTAGCGGCAATACATTTTACGCTAGAAATTGTTGCCTCACTAACACCGGATCATTTTTTCATTTTCACGGATAGTCTCAGTTCGATAGAGGCTATTCGCTCATTGAGGCCGGTAAAGCACTCCTCGTATTTTCTCATGAAAATACAGGAGCTTCTAAGTGCTTTATCTTCGCGTTATTTTATCATCACCTTTGTATGGGTCCCATCTCATTGTTCGATTCCGGGCAATGAGAAAGCGGACTCGCTTGCAAAGGTGGGCGCTATGGAAGGCGATATTTGTGATCGACAAATCGCCTTCAACGAATTTTTTCCTATTGTTCGTCAACAGTCACTCGTCAGCTGGCAATATAAATGGAGTAAAGGAGATTTGGGGCGATGGCAACATTCTATCATCCCAAAGGTGTCGAAAAAATCTTGGTTTAGGGGGATGGATGTGGGTCGAGACTTCATTCGTGTCATGTCTCGCCTCATGTCCAATCATTATTCTTTGAACGCTCATTTATACCGGGTTGGGCTGAGGGACAGCAATCTCTGTGAGTGTGGACAAGGCTATCAGGACGCAGATCACGTTATTTGGTCTTGTGCTGAACATTCTGGAGCCAGATCTGAGCTTTATGATTCCCTTCGGGCTCGAGGTAGACAACCCAATGTGCCAATTCGAGATATTTTGGCTGTACATGATTTGGAGTACATGAAACTCATTTATGTGTTTTTGACTAACATTAGCATTAGATTGTAGTTAGTTTAACCTGTATGTTTAGTATAAGTTTTTTTTTATATGTGTATGTGTGTGTGTTTTTTTTTTCTTTTTCAAGAAATGTTCAAGTCAGAAGAAAACCATAAATTGTATAGTTATAAGTGTTTTTTTTAGAATTTAAATTTAATGTGTTATGTGAACCATACTTTAAATTCCCACCCTTTTTCCCATCCGTAATTTGTAATTCCCATTAACCTCGAGACGGCCGCGAGTAATCGGCTCTATCCTCCTAACTTTAGTTTTAAGATAAATGATGTATAAAAATATGAAAATTTGGCTCTGTAAAGTTAATTCGATTGAGCCTGGACAAATAAATGATTATTAAAAAAAAAATAATCCGCCATTTTACCTCATCGCGACGATCGCTGTTTGGGAGAGCTTTGGTACTTACCACCACCAGCTGCCTCAGCGACCAGCTCTGCTGCCGGACGAATGAAGCAGCTGCGACCAGCTGCCTGCGACCAGCTACCAGCTACCAGCGACCAGCTCCGCACAGCTTCAATGCTGCCAAACGAATGAGGCAATTTTTTTTTAGTAGTAGTAAAATTGATCTTTATTTTCATTGTTTGACTTATATACTAATTTAACAAATTAAGTGTTTCCGCCCATTGGGCTCTTCAGCTTTGTTTTATGTTTTGTGTGTTTTGGGTGATAAGTGTGTTTAGTGTTTAATTATTTTTTTCAGTTCAGCCCTTGGGGCATTGTTTGTTAAAATTTGATAACCTACCTAATCTACAATTAAAACTACAATTTGAAATTCCTAGGGGTGGGGAACCAGATTCCGGATGATCTGGTGATCCGATGTCAGGCAGCGTGCCCTGTACCGATTGATAGACTCACTAAAGCGATCGTCGAGCATTTTTATCTCGGCCAGACGGTGGACCTCAGACGTTCTTGTCCTCGGAGGGGTGTTCATTATCATCCTGAGGAACTTGTTTCGTTCTCTCTGAAGTTTCAGGAGATGTGTTTTTGCACAACTCTCCCAGACTGGCATTGCATACTCGATGACCGGAAGTATAATTAGCTTGTAGACAGCAAGCTTATTTTTAAGGGATAATGTAGACCTTCTGTTGATCAATGGGTACAGTAGTTTCAACAGAGTATTACATTTTGTGACAGTTTTATCAACCTGATCCCTGAAAATAAGCTTGCTGTCTAGAGTGACACCAAGATAGACAGCTGATTTGTGTTGTTCAGGCTTATTTTACAATTCTCAGGCGGGACAAGTCTGGGAGAATTAGAATGTGGAAACAGGATGACCTGGGTCTTCGCTGCGTTGTACAAATCTTCCATTCAGTGAAGTATTCTGACAGAACATTCAGGCTTCGCTGCAGTTTCGCGGCAAGCGCTCTTATTACCCTACCATTGTGGACGACTGCGGTATCATCGGCGAACAACGACAGAGATCCATTTTCAGGGAGCGGGGGTATGTCCGAGGTGAATAGGTTGAACAGAAGTGGACCTAGTTTACTTCCCTGCCGAACACCGGCGGAGATCTCCTGACTACCGGAAACCGCACCATGCAACGAAACACGGAATGTCCTGTCAGAGAGATAATTTTTAATAATCTTCACCAGGAACATTGGAAGATTGTATCGCTTGAGCTTGTACACCAAGCCATCATGCCACACATTATCGAAGGCCTTCTCGATATCGAGAAGGGCCATAGCGGATGTTTTCGAAACAGACTTGTTCCGCCTGAGGATGTTCATGACTCGATTAAGTTGATGGACTGTAGAGCGACCATGCCGGAGACCGAACTGCTCATCCAACAGGATATTGAGCTCGTCAGCAGATGTTAGAAGCCGACGGTAGATCGCTTTCTCAAACAGTTTAGATAGACCTGAGAGAAGGCTGATTGGTCTGTAGCTTCTGGAACATGAAGGATCTTTCCCAGGTTTCCGAATGGGGATGACTTTGGCTGACTCCCAGCACGATGGGAAGTAGCCAAGACGGAGGCATTGGTTAAACACCACCGCCAGATGGTTGTAGAACTGGGGGCTCAATTGCTTGAGCTCCAAGTTAAAAATGTTGTCGAAACCGGGGGCCTTCATGTTCTTAGAGGTCTTGATATAAGTCAACAATTCGTCAGCTGAGATCTCCAAATCTTCGGAGAAGTCGTTAGGACTTTGGTCGATGTTAGTTATAAGCGCGCTAACGGCAGCTTCGTGTGGACTGACGATGTTTTGACCGAGATTGTGGGAGCTGACGAAGTGTTGACTTATCTCATCAGCCTTCTCTGCAGGTGTTATCAACCGATCCCTTGAGTCATTGACGTCTAGTGGGATCAACGGTGGAATGGGTCTTGGATTAGTTTTTAAAATTTTGTCATCTTCCAGAACGGCTTAGCACAATCTGGGAGAGAGCGAATTTTGTCAGCGAAATCATTATTTCTAAGGTCCACCTCTGGCCTTAATAATTTTGGTCACTCGATTACAGTGACGTTTGAGCGTTGGCAAACCAGTTCGCTGGTATTGCCTTCGAATGGCGTTTCGCAATTGTATTAAATCTTTAGTGGGTCTATCAATGGGTACAGAGTCACTCACCTGATCTATCTCCGGTACATGTTGCTCCCGGGCATGGGAGATCGCTTGCTCGATGCTCTGCAGCTGTCGTTCGATGTCATCAACCGAATCAAGGCGCATGTCGAAATTGATGTTGTCGTCAACATGTTGTCGGAACCTTTCCCAACTGGCGCGATGGTAGTTCCATCTGGTGATACGATGCCGGTTGACCGAGGAGCCAACTTCGGCCACCACCGGATAGTGGTCCGAGCTGAGCTCCTAGTGTACGATCGGCTGGGCGATGTTGTTCCCCATGTTGGTGAGGAAGATGTCGATTGTCTAATGGACCCCGGATCAGCTCAACCGGGTGGGAGTATCCGGGCCCAGGACGGTGTAATGTCCCTCTTCCAGGTCTTCTTGCAGAATTATTCCGTTCCGATTCCGCCGGGTGTTCTCCCAGGCTTCGTGTTTCGCATTTAGGTCGCCGGCGATGATGAACTGCCCCTGCTTCCGAGTAAGCTTACGGATGTCGTTTTGCAGGGCCGTTGTTGTTCCGTTGGTTGTACTTGCTTGCTTGGGACAATAGGCCGCGATGATGGTGATAGGGCCGACGGCAGTTTCGACTTCGACTCCGATGGCTTCGATAGACTGCAGTTGGAAGCTCGGAAGCAGATGGCAGTTGATGTTGTAGCGCAGGGCGATCGCAACTCCTCCTCCACTAGAGCCGCTACGATCAAGTCGCACAATCCGGTATCCTGGGATAAACATGCTGATTTCCGGTTTGAGATGCGTCTCGGTGACGATGGCAATGTCGATGGCCTTCCTGTTAAGGAAGTCACCGAGCTCCACGGTTTTGTTCCGGATGGAACAAGCATTCCAATTTACGATGTTGATGGTGCGTTTACGGTCCATACTTAAAGATGAACGTCATCGTCACGGATGTGGCGGCTTTGAGCTGTTCCTCCTTGGAGTGACAGGAACGTAGTTGGCGATAGAGCTCTTGCACGAACTCGACCATTTGATCCGAGTCGTAGAGCTGACCATCGACGGGTGATTGCGTGGAGGTATTCCGATTCGGATTGCCCCAGCCTGGAGGAGGAGTCGGGTTGAGGGCGGCGGTGGCTGCGGCGAAACGATGGTGAGCGGAAGCTGACGGGCGGTTTGCTTGGCGGTGATTTAATGGGATCGGCGGTAGGTTTGGCACCCGGTACCGGAGCGTCGGGAAATTTTCTTCATCCAGTCGAGGTGGCGGACGGCGTTGCCCAGGCCGGGACTTACTGGACGCCTGTTTGCGGATCGCCAGAAACTCTGCACGCTTGGGACAAGTTCGGTTGTTACCTTCGTGATTAGCGCTGCAGTTGGCGCACTTTGGTGGTGTTCCTTCATCCATTGGGGCACAATCCATGGTAGTATGTGCTCCGGCACACTTGCCGCAACGTGGTTTCATGTGGCAATTTCGAGTTCCGTGGCCAAACACAAGGCAGTTGCCACACTGCGTCACGTCGTGCTTTCTCGGGCGATACCGGTCCCACTCGACAATCACGTTGAAAAGTGCCCGTATTTTCAACAGTTCCGCCATCGTGACGGAACCCTTCTCCAGATGGACCAGATAGAGTTGGTCTCGATGATTTCCCTGTTGTTGACGTTTGATCGGGAACACTTTCACTGGTTTCAGAGCCGCCGCTTGCAGCTCAGCAATGATTGCCTCCGGGGTGCATTCCGGAAGGCCACGCAGAATCACCTTCATTGGCTTGTTTCCTGGTGCGTCGTGAGTGTAAAACTCATGTTTCTTGGTGACCAGGTGAGCACCAACAGCACAGTAGTCAGCCTCCGTCGAGCACATGATCTTTGTGCCGGTACTGCACAGCTTGAAAAGCGGTTGAATTTTGATTGCTGCAAGCTCAGCCCTGAGAGCAGCGACGTCCTTTGATGTGATGAAGAGCGGGGGCACTTTTACCTTCTTTGGCACCTCCTGTACCGGGAGCATGGAAAATTTGTTGCTCGCTAATAGTCGAGCGTTAGGGTCCGCTGGATCGGCGTCGTCTTGGCGCAGCCGCTTGGAGCTCGGTTTCGGTATGGCGTCAGGAGCTGATGCCACTGGCGTGGATGTCACCACGTTTTGATTTTTTCGACCCATTGCCACGGCAACATGTCGAGCGAAAAAACTTGGTGAACTTTGCAGCGCTTGCTTTTGCTTTGCCACCACCAAAAGATGAGCAAGCGCAGGTGATAATTCGCGAACCGAACACGCAATCGCGAGAAAGCGGGCGAGGGGAAAAACGGGAGAAAAAACTTTTACTGCGAGGGAGCGAAAAACACGTCCGTACGTGTCGCTTGATAGAACTGGAATGAGGCAAATTTTTCATAAGTGTTCGTATTATACCGTTCTCAGTTGCGTGCGAGACGTACATGGAGAGACGCAGGGATGCCAGATATTTTTTTCAAATGTCTGTGATAAACATTTGAAATGTCTGGGAATGTCTATAAAAGTCTGTAATTTAGCTATATAATTTTTGTTATAGGTGTGATTATGTAAAAATTGCTGCATCATTCTTTTGGATTGTATGCAACCTTACACTATTGCTTCATATTTTTAAAGTGACACTGAAGCTTGAAGCATTCGCATGGATGACAAAATTTTCTATAGTTTTTCCCCCCGTGTAACGTTCTTGCGAGTTTTCTATTTTAAAATCAAAATTTAGTTTTCATTTGATAAATTCAACAGACTTTTTTTTCTGTTCAAAAATAGACAATTACAATGAAAAACAGAGTCAATTTTTCGTTACATAAATTATAATGTTTAATTCAAGATTTTTAGGTTCATTAGTAAAAAGAACACTACAATGACACTAAAAAGATTTTTTTTGTAGATTATGTCGAGGAGCTGTCATCTTAGATTTATACATTTGTGTTTCATTTGTTTGGGATCGCCCCCTTTCAGGGAAGGGAAGGATCTCTTACTGCCAAAAGATCATTTCTCGGCCCCAAAAATCCCTTCATATAAAGTTTCACGGTGATTGGTTCACTAGTTTTCGAGTCTATAAGGTTCAGACAGGCAGACATCCAGAAATTTATTTTTATATACATAGATTCTTTGAACTTTGGAAGCATTCTCGAAAACTTTGTGGATATATTGATAAACTTCATGATTTTTTTTTATTCTTCTCTGTTAAACTTCAGGAAAAAATCAAAATCTTCCAAACGGGGTGAGATGGAAAGTAAGGAATTGTAATTCCTGCATGAGTGTGTGTCCACATATTATGATGCGAACTGTTGGGCAGATGGTGTGTACCATATTTTAATATGGTGTCATGAGTGATTAATATCATTATGGTCATATAAATGGTTTTTGTATAGATTGGTTCTTTGGTTAGTCAGTGATTATCTCATAAATTTCTAGGAAGCTCTCTCTTTATCATCTCAAAAAAGGCTCTTTGTTAAAAATCTGGGAAGTTTCCTTCTGAACTTCAGACCAAATTCCTCGTGAACTTATAGACAGTCACTCCTTATTTTCTTCGCATTTCACATTTAAGAACCCAACCTTACCTTCCAGAAACATTTAGTAAGTTTTTCCCTGAACATAGTTACTTCCTAAACTTCTGATAAGTTCCATCCTAAACTACAAGAAAAATTTCTGCAAAACTTTGGGAAAGTGCTCTCCAAAATTTCTTGGTAAATCTTCTTAAATTTGTTAGAGTTTTCGTCCTGAACTTCTGAGAAGTTCTTTTTTGAACTTCCGAGATGTTCTCTTCTGATCTTTAGGGGAGTATTCTCCTAAATTTCGGGGAAGTTTGTTCCTAAATTTCTGAGAAATTCCTGCTTGAACTATTAGAACGTTCCACCTATACTTCCGGAAAGTTTCTTCCTGATTTTATCAAAAGTATATACCTGAACATTGAGAAGTTCTCATACTGAAATGCTGGATTGTGCGATTCGGAACTTTAGAAAAGCTATCTAGCACTTCTGGATAGTTCCAACTAAAATTTTGGGAAGTCTCTTCTGAACTTCTGAAAAGTCCTCTTGTTCTTCTCTTATCTCGGAGTTCTTTCAAGATTTATTGGTGAGTTTCTTCCTGAAATTTGGGGAAATTTTTTCCTGAGCTTATTCTTTCCAAACTTCTGATTGGTCCCAGCCCGAACTGCGAGGAAAATTTTATTGACACTTTGGGAAAGCCTTCTTCAAAATTTCTAGGAAAATTCCCTTTAAATTTGATTTGAAGTTTCTTCCTCGACTTCTCTTCTGAGAAGTCCTCTTCTGAACTTTAGGAAAGTTTTCTCCAGAAATTTATAGTAGTTTGTTGCTGAACTATTGGAAATTCTTGTTCAAATTAGAAGGCAGTACACCCAATGCTCCTGGAAAGTTTCATTCTGTTCATTAGAGAGGTTTCGTCCTGAATTTTGAGAAATCATTATACTGAAATTCTGAAATGTCCTCCACTGAACTTTGGAAAAGCTGCTTAGCACTTCTGGGAAGTTTCAACTATCCTTTTGAAAAGATTCTTCCGGAACCTCTGGAAAGTTATTTCCTAAACTTCAGAGAAATTCTCTCGTCAACTTCTATGACGTATCGACCTGAGGATTTTTTTTCCTTATATTAAAAAAATATATAGGTGGTGCCCTTCCTGGTTAGTTCCCGTCGGAATCTCGAGGAAGTTTTTTTTCCTGAACTTCTGGAAAGCTCAATCTTGAATTTCTGTGAAGAACTGAAAGTTCCTGAAAAGTTCCAAACTTCAAAGTACTCTGCCCTAAACTTCTTCCTGAAGCTCTGATAAGTCCTCTCCTGAATATTGGGGAAGTTCTGTCCTAAAATTCTGGTAAGAATGACATTGAACTTCGGTTATGTTAGGTCCTGAGTTTTTGAAGTTTCTCTTGCTTGAACTGATTGCTCCCAATGAGAAGTTTCTGCCTGACCATCGGAGAAGTTTTTTTGTCGAGCAATTCTCTTCCTGGACTTCTAGAAGTTATCTTCCCAAAGTTCTGGGAAGTCTACTTCTCAACTCTCCAGGATGTGCCCTAAATTCTGGTTCGCTTTTTTCTTTAATTCTTGGAATCAAGTACTGATTTCATAAACTATTTAACTCGAGGGTATATTTCTAAATCCCTAGTGCAAATGTACTGAAATGATGCGTTTAGTAGTACCTTGGAAAAAAAATCAGAGGAAAAATGTACTCTATGCCAAAAAGTTGGTATGTAATCCAGACCGAGTGCAGCGAATAAAAAACCATTCAATGACAATATGGCATACATTAACAATATGTGTTAATGTAGAGGTTGTATGCTGAAAACGAGATTAAGCTATTTGAAAACAATAACATAAAATGTGGTAATATATCTTACATTCGAAATATAGTTTTGACTATACAGAAAATTGTTTATCTTTATGCGGGTTGTACATATGGTTTAGTTGATTGCTTCTTGGTTAAAATACTTATCTCTGGACCCATTGTGTATCTAATTGGCCCACCGCTTTCGTTTCTGCTATAAATGATACCTATTTTACCGATATTTTAAAATATTTCAACAAAGCTTCTTATCGTATCTACTATACTCTTAAGATCCTCGTACGTTTTGAATCCGAACTTAAGAGAATACTTTCATTTTAAATTTAAAAAATATTTCAAATGTCTGTCAAAGTCTGCAACATAAATAAAATGTCTGCTAAATGTCTGCATCGTTAAAAAAAGTCTGCTACAAAAATAGGAAGTCTGCAAATTTACAGATTTGTCTGTGAATATGGCATCCCTGGAGAGACGAATGACATGATTGGTTAAAGTGCCTCTCTAATACAAAGAAGAAGAAGAAGATGATACAAGACGTTCCTTGCTTCGATTTGAAAATTGTGATAGGAACTTTGGTAAATTTACTCTGCAAAATGACATTATAATCAAAATGACATTATAATGACAATAATCTTTGACAATTGAACTGGAGCGCGGTAAAATTTCCGACCGATTGAGGAAGAAATCATGTAAATCTATTGTGGATTATTTGAGTTTTTCGCGTACAAAACGTACGGTTTTTCGTGACATATTTTAGATTTTCATTTGACACCCTACCCTTGCCGTAAGCCGTAGTCTACGTCAAAAAGCTCCGAATTTCGTTTTAACATAGTAAATCAAACGATTTATCAGGTTTTAAAATACCATTTATCCCATATTTAATTCAACCTTTGTGACTTTGCTTGGTAAGTGATCCCTAGGCGTTAGTTTAAATTTCATGCATTCCTTTCTCTATGACTTACTCCTTGAATGTATACGTCTGCTGCTTAACCAAGCTAGTAGAGAAATAACTGACACTCCAGAATGTTTGGTATTTATCAATATACTTATTATTCATGATCGAGCAGCATCGACACAGAGCAATAAATAAAAAATCACCATCGCCTCTTCAATTTCCCACGAGTCGCTTTTTCTTCATCCCCGACAACATCTCTTATTTCCAAACGGTTCGACATACTCTATCCCTTCCACTCTTCACACGTTTATAGTTGTACATTGATAAAAGTTCCCTGCATTACTCATCGATTTTATTTACTCCATCATCGCATCGTCCTCTTCTTAGTCTGTCCACTGTGGTTTTTTGGTCTCAACATTTTATTTTGGTCTCGCTATTGAAAACTGTTTGTTTTTTTGTGAACAAAAATAATCGATCCGAGTTTTAATTTATAGTCAACCATTCATCGCAATAAATGCTTTTGTCATGTGGAACAAAACTCTTTAGTTTTTCTTCAACCTTGTGTTCAGATCTTCCAGCTTGGTTGAACGTGGATGTTAGAGACTAAAAAATACTTTATGACCTATTTGTAGACTATTTCGAACCTTAGTTCCATTTCCATATAAATTTGATGCCCGGTTTGTCGAAAGTTTTTCCCGTCTGCATGTCCGAAACATTGCAGGATAGCTTCCGCTTCTTATAGAAAAGCTTCCGGGATGCGACCGGGTGGGTTAGATAATAGAAATCCTGCTGTCGTCATTCTGCTGGTACACAATGAATCTTCGGTACCCACCTCAGTTGGAAGTTTGACCCGAAACGTTGACACAACACTGTGTACATACACCAATGGGTGTCGAAGAGTGAGGAGGTAAAAATAAGCGATGTTATGAATATTTATCGTTTTCTTTCTCCGTGCACGAATCCTTATGGTTGAGCTGTAGGTGTCAGACGGGTGGTCAATCCAATCGTGATCCATGGAAAAGTGTAGTGCAGACTGTTGAGTCAACCAGTAGAGAACGGATGGCAACGACAACAAATTTGTAGCACAGAAGACGTGCATCCTTCTGTTTCACGCCCTCCCAGAAATGCTTCAAGCATAACAAAATAAGGATGCACTCAACCGTGGTAAATTTCTGCGCTTGATAAAGCTAATCATAGAGGCAGCTGTGCAATGACTATAAACTTTAAGTCACTGGGAATTATGCTTCAACAAAAGTAAAATGAAAATTATCACCTGAATGCAGACTTTTGGAAGCATTTTAAATGTCCCCACTACTGCATAATAAAAAACAGCCCATTATAATGCGAATAAAAAAAACTTTCTCGCGGGAGTGCAGAATAATTGCCAACCTTGTTCATTAAATTATACAGTAATATCATCGTTGTAGCACAAATTTGATGTTTCCCATTGTAATCCCATACAAAATTCAAACTGACTGTGCACAGTTCGATTCAGTGCAGCAAGCATTCTATTGGAATAATGGCCCAAAGACAATCATTGTGTTTGGGTGGTAAGTAATGTGAAATTTTAGTTTCTTGGATTGCGGAAATGCGCAAAAAATGTTTATCCACCTGAAAATAGTTAATAATATTTTAGTGTGTATAACGTGATACCTGTCACTTTATCGAATGTAAACATTGCAAACAGTGCACGTTCTGTCGTTAGGTGCATTTATATATCAGAGTTTAAGGTATTTCGCTTAAAAATTCACCCACAAATTTCGTTAAGTATCTAAAAATTGACAACAGAACATCATAAGTCCGGTGAAAGCTTTTGTACAATTGTTGAAATTGGACTAGTTCGTAAAGATACGGTCGCTAAAATAGTTCAAAGGTTCAACAAATTGGTTCCATCTTACCCAGCGGCACCATCGAAGACAAGTCCTCGGATTGACAGAGCTATCGTAAACAAAGTTAAGAAAAGCCGAGAGTTCCAAAACAAATCGAAAATTACTTTTTAATTCACGTGACACCTCAAACACTGCGAAATCGGCTACACGAACAGGGTCTTGATGGCACAGTAACACTTAAGAAGCCATGGTTATCCGCGAGAAACATGAAAAACGGCTTAAGTGGGTACAAGAGCACATTCCATGAACAATTGATGACTTTAAAGGATCATATGGTCAGATGAGACTAAAATAATGCTATTTGGGTCTGATGGTATCACAAGAAAATGGCGAAAGACCGGTGCTTGAAAAGGGAGTGTTTAAAACCGTCAGTCAAACATGGTGGAGATAAATTCTCAAACATTAATTGTTAAATAAGTCAGCCAGATTTTTCATTGTCTATACAGGTAGGGTTATGATTGGTGCTTGATGACATCGTCTGGTGTTGGAGAGCTTGAATCCATTGATGAAATAATGGTAAAGGAGGTTTATCTGGACTCGAAAACTTTAACGAAAAATTTACGTTTTGGAGTGGCCAGCACAGTCACCTGACTTAAACCCAATAGTACATCTGTGCTCTATTTTGAAAATTAAGGTCCAAGAACAACATCCAACAAGCATTTAGCAATTTCGACAAGTAATCGCAACGGAATGGGACAAAATCACCCCAGAAACGAATGCTAAGTTGAATCATTACAACGAAGATGGTACGCTGTTATTGAAGCCAAGGGTGGTCACACAAAATATTGAACAATATTGAATTATTATTTAGTTATAAAGTGGATAAACTCTTTTTGCGTATTTTTTTCTACAGTTTTATTTCAAAGGAGGAAAAATATCATGTGAATTTGATGACATAGTGACAAGCACCTAAAATTTTATAAATCATATAAAACCATTCATAGAAACAACTTACTTTTCAATTGAATAAAAGGAAAATGACCGTCGAAATCAGCTTTACTCCGGGAGTAAGAAAGTGCTAGCTCTATTGCAGATTCGGTAACCCATTTCAGAATGTCTGGAGAGTCACCCCCATTCCGAGGTTAATAACGTAATAATCCCCGTATGTTAACATGGCCATTATCGGTGAAGTAAACACACTTTCAGGTTCAAAAATAATCAAACCTGGCGTGAATATATTGTAATGACTGGTCAGATCTCACCATATTTTGATGGTCCGCTATAGGACTCTCTCTTCCGGAATTGCGTTGTTTCCTTCAGTATAGTCTCGGCATCTTTGTTTGTTGAATTTTGTTCCCTTGTTAGGAGTGTTTTATTTGGGTTTTCTCTTTTTTTCTTCTCCGCTTCGGAATATTACCTACAATAATTAAAACATAACTAAAGGGTGTTCCGATCAAAATTTGGTCAAACGGTAATGTGTGTGAGTCGATCAAAGTTTTTACTAATAAGTCAAATTACTTTTCTTTTTCAAGTTTAGTTAATACAGATTAAAAAGAAATATTCATCAAGGTTTCTTTTTAACCGAATGCGAATTGTCGGGTCTTTCATTTAACACCTACCATAAGAATTTGTATAGTCTCCTTGTTCACTTTATTTGCCGCAAAAAGCCAGTTTGCCTTGAACTGTTTCTCGCTCACAACAGCTAAGAAGACTCAACTTAAGGTTCCGCTTGCCAATGGCCTAATATTGGGCACTACTTGAACGTTGTTGGCAGCATGCCACTCCATGGCCTTTTTTGGTAATGGCAGGATGCCACAGCCGGCCAAAATAGAACGGAACGATGGTGTCGCTTCAGGAAAAGCAGTAAACGTTTTTGTAGGCACTCGCTCAGATAAATTTCTTGATTGACGATTCCGGTTGCAATGTAAACGTTGCTCTTCAAGCCACAGGTACAGATGGCTGGCCACACCAGATATTTCTTCGTGAACTTTGGCAGTTTAATGTGCTTGAAAATATCTGCCACCTTTCCCCGTCCGGTTGCTGTAAAAAACTCCTGACCAGGAGCTGCCTTGACGTAAGTTTGATCGTCCTGTACCACACAATCAATGTTCATGAGCATCGTCGTTTACAACTTTCGCGATCGTGCTTTGACCGACGTGTTTTGTTTATCGTCGTGATTTGGAGTCACCGCTGTTTTGTAAGTCGACAGTCCAGCTCGTTTGTTAGCTCTATCCACGGTTGAAGGCGCCACTCCCAGCTTCTTTGCGACATCTCGGACGGAGAGGTTGGGGTTCCACTCGAAACAGCGGGCAACTCATTTTGTCATCGCCATGCACGTGCAAAATTTCCTTCGACGACATTTTGATAACTGAAGTGCTTCTCTCAAAATAAAAATAGAGGCATGATGCTACACGCACACATCTTCAAAATGAGGGCTGTGCAATTTTTTTAATGTACGACGCAAGGAAATGCGTCAAGTTTAGGTCGGTCAAATTTTGATCAAAACACATTTCCTATGAGAAGTCACCCAATAATATAGTTATTGAATTGATTCTGTTGGGATTCCAGTAATAGAGTTTTCTAAACCCAATGGCATCGCTCCATGTTATGGAGCAATCTTGGTTTTTTGTTACCTGTTCTATACATTATTGATTGTTTGAGCATTAATATTCCTCTTTTCAATGCACTTGTTAACTAAATCTTCGCCTTTTAGCTTTTTACTGCTGACTCTGATTCTTTTTCGCTGCTTGTTATTTTATCAATAGTCTCAGCATGTGTTTTTTTATATATCTCTATCTTTCAAAATTCTATGGCATTTCTTTTTTATGTTTGGAAGCTTGTTTTTGTCTTCCTCAATTGAATCGTTCCATGTTTTTGCAGGTCTACCGCTTTTCTTTCTGTCTAAATCGAGTTTATCAAACCCACCACCTCTCCGGTATTCGCAGTCCAAATTTCTTCAGATTGTATATAGCCTCAGTGCAGAAATTGAAGTCTGCTCTTGTACAAAGCATCACAACTGTAGAGCAGATATTCCGAGCTCTCACGTTCCATGTTACAGAAACGACAGATACCATTCTGAGCCTAGCCAATGTTTTTCAAATGATATCTACTCGGGAAATGTCCGGTTACTAGGCCAGTATAGGTACAAAGACTCTCTTATTGAGCTCCAAAAACTTTTTACTGATTGTGAAATTTGGAAGTATAAACCTTTTCGATTGAACACACTTTGTGGTAACCAACCAGTTGGTCATCATCCTTTGCCCTTCTCAAAATTTCAGTTCCATTTTTATGGCACAGTATGATATACTGCAGAATAGTTCTGGGCCAATAAACTGTGCATTTGAACCTTGTTTAGCAAGCTCGTGTGCCGTTTCATTACCTTCAATGTCGTAATGTCCCTGAACCCAGAATAAATTTACGAAGTTCTCTTCGCACACCTTTCGTAGTTAAAGAATGCATTCCCATACAAGTTTGGATGTACTTTTATAATTACTCAATGCTGTGAGTGGCACTTGGCTGTCTGTAAAAATACAAATACTAGCATGTCTATGTTTCCTCTTCAGACAACCGTCAACACATTTTATTACAGCAAAAATCTCCGCTTGGAAGACCGTTGGGTATTTTTTCCATCGCCCCTGAGATTCATACCCCATTGCCGAAGATTCCTGCTCCCGTTTTCGTTCCAATTTTTGAAACATATGTGAAGAATTTTCTTGAACCATGATGAACAGTGGGATCTCCGACTTCCCAATCTTCACCTGACATCTCACATATGTTGTAAGGGATGTCATAGTTTTCCACAGGTTTCCTCCAGTCTCCATTCATATACATCAAGAAAGCTCTGGCCCATTATGAAAGCTCTGTGAAATGCTCAGGTGACCGACTAAGTCACCAGACTTGAAAGTTTTCTAACGTTTGAGTCTAAGCATACTCTTTTACGCTTCTAAATGCACAAATCAGCATATTTAGAATTGCATCTAACGATTTTGAAGGAGTGAGGCGCATTGCTCCGGTTATAGCAGTGGACACTAATCGTTGAAGTTTTTTTTTCTTCATGGCACGAGCCATAGCGCTGTTACCTTAACTTCGTAAGTCATAGCAGGAGAAATGACTGTTTCGTACTTTTATTTTTCTAGGCTCCATCTTCTTCTTAGCGTTTTCAAGCTTATTGTTTTTGCAATGCTTGCTCTCAACTTATTGTTCTAAAAGCACTTCCACAGTTAATAATTAAGAGCTTTCGATGCCAGGTAGTACCATTTTTGAATTAGTATGATTATGTGGTAAGTACAACCATACCCTATGCCCAGGGAGTCGAGAAATTTTCCTTAACGAAAAATTCCCAACCCAAACCGGGAATCGAACCCAGCCGGGATGGTGTTGCTTTGTAGCTGCGCCTTTACCGATTGAGCTAAGGGAGGACCCAGCTAGGCTCCAAGGTGGTTTATATCTCTTCATACATACTGTCATTGCTTTGGTACTCATTGCTTCTAATTTGCTTCTTTTCCTTGGTCTTGGTCTTGTTTCTGGTCTGATTAATATTTCCGTATTACTTGTATTACTCTCTTTCTTGTTGCATTATCAAATAAATTAGCAAAGGTAGAGGCATGTCCTAAATATGTGAAAATTTATGATTCCAATCGATTTTTCATAAGTGGTACTAGCAGGCTGTTACCAGTCGGGCGCAGTCATCGCTCGCATTAATAAAATTCATGAGTTCTGTAATTCTAGAGGATGGAAAACGCCATCACCTTCCTTGTAACTTGAATTATTACAATTTTTTCCGAAATAACTGTTGCACATTATTTTCTATTTGGCCTCTCTATGGTACAATACAGTGCCTATTCTTAACATAGGATAACTTAATTTTTCTTCACTGAGGTGTCATTTTAAAAATTCCGAAATTTCCAGAAATCTGTAATTATGGGTACCGGGTCTCATTTTCACCTCAGTCGTGATTGGTGCGAAAAACGATAATTGTTTTCACTCGGATGCTACCAATCGCTAGCGAGTCAGTAGCAGCAGGGCAGCAGTTACTGAATTTTCAAATTCAAAGTTATTTTAAACTTCAAACGCGCCTGAACCTCCTGTGATGGTTTGTGAACATAAATAGTTTGAAGCAACATAACATAATGCAAGGAGTTATATTATTTTTAAATGTCAAATTTTCCATTCACACTAAGTCATGAGACTCATGAGAAAAAAATTCTCTATTGGGAAAATCAAATTATTTATCACGAAAAAGACGGTTCTTAAGATGAGCGTTTGAATTTTATGTTCCTTTGATGACGACGCTGAGTCTTGGCACCACCTTGTGTTATGGTCACTGTGGATAATTGTTTGCAGGTGAAGTGAAATAATTTTTGTGAATGTCGTTTTCCATCAAATCGAGGATGTCAGCTGCCAGATATAATAACCCAGCATCAAAGTAGACGAAGGCAACGGCATCAACCAGCTCTGCATCGTTAACTTTTCGAAGCAGAGTTTGAATGAGATTGCAACTGAGAAGTGCAACTGCACTTGCTTTTCTAAGCTGGTGTCAATATATTTTCAACATCAATTATCTCTTTGTTCCCTTGGTCTCGCTTGGTACTGGCACATTGATCAAAATGCTCTCGAAACCAACTCTCAGCCACCTGATTTGAGTTTTCCTTTTGACGTAGGACTACATCTTTGTTTTCTATACTGAGGTACAATTAAAGAAAAAAAAATTGATGAACGTTAATATCTCAGTCGTTTCTCCAAACATTTTGAAAATGTTGACCCCAATCGATCGAAAATATTACTACGTGTCAGTTACAATATTTAAAACTAATTATTTTCGACAATAAACAATTGAAAATAACGCAAATAGATTATCAGAGTACAAATTACGTTTGCTCAAATTCATAATTCATTATAGACATACAGTTTTCCCAAAACATTTTTCCCAAATTTTAATACAGCTTACTAACAACGTCATGGGTGATGTTCTTGCCTCATACCGATCTTACATTTTTCTCATTATTAAAAACATTTTTCTTTTGTTTTCAAATCTGTTTAGTTAAAAGATTAAACAGTGTGTCTCACAATAGGTGTCGCCTCTGTTCAGTCTTGGTTTATTCCTGCTGGGTAATTTTAACAGCGGAATTGATTATACCCGTTTTGAGTGTATTTTTTTGACAGCTAATTGCTGAAGATAAATAAGTGATTCCGTTTGTTTATATTCATCAACTACCATGGAAGCCGCACTGGAGCAAGTTTTACAATTACATTTGCAAGAGCTTAGACCGTGTCAGATATTCAATAGCCTTAAGCAGTTCGGAGTGAGTAAGCGTTTTGTTTTTCGTTCCTTGAAACGGTTCTAGAGAACTGCAAATGTTCATATTCAACACAAAGGAGGTGCCAGATGAACTACAAGAGCGAAGGAGAAGATCAAATGTATGAGGGAGTGAATAAGACTTAATCTGGCCGTATCTGGCCATAAATTGAGCATACATACAATTTCAAATGTCCCCTGCTTCAATGAACATGCTCCTCAAACATGATCTGGAATGCAAGCCGTACAAGAAACAACGGGTACACGGGTTGACAGAACATCAAAAGCAAGCCAAGGTCCAAAGAAGCAGACATGTTTTGGTTCGGCACTGTGATATTTTATTTTCGGACTGCAAGATTTTATTATCGGAAGAAAAGCTGTTCCTCCTTTAGGATAGTCATAATCAGCAAAATAATCGTGTGTATGGCAAAAGTCTCGCCAATATTTCTAGAGATAAACTAGCTGTAGAACGCTATAAGAATGTATCGAAATTCATGGCATGGGGCGTCGTCTCACAAAAAGGAGAACTTCCTCTTCTTTTCATTGAACCTAACGTAAAAATCAACACTGAATATTACATCGAACTGGTTTTGAAGAACCATCTGCTTCCTCATGCTTCAACGCTGTATGAGAATACACCATATTGTTTCCAACAGGACTCAGCTCCAGCTCACAAGGCAAAGAAGACACAAGCGAAGAATGGCCTGCATCTTTATCGGATCTCAACACACTTGACTATTTTGTTTGGGATTATATGCGTCAACATATAGGCCTTACAAAAGGGCTTACCTTAAATTGACTCAAGAAACATTTGGTGGATATTTGGGACCAAATTCCTTAGGAAACCGAGCGTGCCTGCTGCGATGGGTTTACAAAGCGTTTGCGCAAAGTTATCAAAAAAAAAAAAGAAAATGATCTCTCGCCAAATTCTCTCAAATTGAAATTCAATGGTTTATTTCTATAACATGTATCTTTCAAATGAAAAATTAATGCTGCGGTTTGGTTGATTTGTTCTGCTGCAATCCCATTTTGTTTTAGTGACGCCTATTGTGAGACACCCTGTATATACAGTATTAATTATTTTGTCTTATAGGTCCAATGAACATTGTAGTCACTTCTTCCTCCTCTTATGGATTAGCAGTATCTAAAGGGCGATACGGTCAAAATTTGGTCAATATCAACTTGACGTATTTCTTTCAATTTTGCATTTAAAAAACCTGAACACCCCTCATTTTGAAGGTGTGTGTGTGTAGAATGTTGCTCCTATTTTGATTTTGGAATTCACTCTTCAGTTGTCAAAATGCCGTCCAAGCAAGAAGAGCAGCGTATCAAAATTTTGCTCGCGCATCGCGAAAATCCGAGCTACTCGCATGCAAAGTTGGCAAAATCGCTAAAAGTTGCCAAATCAACCGTTACAAATGTAATTAAAGTGTTTGGGGAACGTTTGTCGACAGCCAGGAAGTCTGGATCGGGGGGAAATCGAAAACCGGAAGCCGCTGAGACGACAAAGAGAGTTGCCGGTAGTTTCAAGCGAAACCCTAACCTATCTCTCCGAGATGCCGCAAATAAGCTGGGTGTATCGTCTACAACCGTGCATCGAGCCAAAAAACGAGCCGGACTATCGACTTACGAGAAGGTAGTGACTCCAAATCGCGATTATAAACAAAATACGACGGCCAAAGCGCGATCCCGGAGGCTGTACACGACGATGCTGACGAAGTTTGACTGCGTGGTAATGGACGACGAAACCTACGTCAAAGCCGACTACAAGCAGCTTCCGGGACAGGAGTTTTATACGGCAAAAGGAAGGGGAAAGGTAGCAGATATTTTCAAGCACACGAAACTGTCAAAGTTCGCAAAGAAATATCTGGTTTGGCAAGCCATCTGTACCTGTGGCTTGAAAAGCAGCATTTTCATAGCTTCCGGGACTGTCAACCAAGAAATTTACGTGAAAGAGTGTTTGAATAAACGTCTGCTGCCTTTCCTGAAGAAACACGGTTGTTCCGTACTGTTTTGGCCGGATTTGGCATCTTGCCATTACGGTAAAAAGGCCATGGAGTGGTACGCCGCCAACAACGTGCAGGTGGTTCCCAAGGACAAGAACCCTCCCAACACGCCAGAGCTCCGCCAAATTGAGAAATACTGGGCTATTGTCAAGCGGAACCTAAAGAAGACCAAAAAAAACTGCTAAGGACGAGCAGCAGTTCAAGCCAAACTGGCTTTCTGCGGCGAAGAAGGTGGACAAGGTGGCTGTACAAAATCTGATGGCAGGGGTCAAGCGTAAGGCCCGGCAATTCGGATTTGGAAAAGCGGAAGCCTAACTGAATATTTTTCCTGAATTTTATACTAATTGAACTTGAAAAAGAAATTTAATTTGATTTTTTAAATAAACGATTTCACCGATTTACACGCGTTTTCCCTTGACCAAATTTTGACCGTATCACCCTTTAGTACCGTGAATACGAGGAGCCGCAATCGAATCTACAGTAGACTTTCGCACTTAGTACTGAGTATATTTTTAATTTTCTGTTAAACAAATGTACATGTTGACAAAAACATTATGCGATTTTGCTTGTCGTTAATATTGAATTGTATCACTATCATTTTTCATTATCTTGATTTTATAATCATTTCGTTATCACTATTCCTGTTAATATTACCAATTAATCTTATGTTAATTCAGAGATAATCCAAAGTATTATTTATTATTATTATTTCCAAAGATCACGTTAATCCCTTGTTTTATTTTTTTAGCAGTATGATACATGGAGCTTTGAATGAATATCAGCAGACTATCGTTCTTCGTGCAGAATGAATATTTTTTTTTTTCGCTGATTTGTGTACGTTCTGCTTAATATTTACAACTATTTTTTTCAGAAATTGTAAAAGGACTCTTGTTGTGCTTTATGCTATTTTTTACTTGTACTCTTGTGACGTATCACTTTTTTGTCATTATTATTACCCTGGTTCTTATAATAAATGTTGATGTTGTTTTATTATTTTTACTGCATAGATTATATTATTGTGTCTTGTATGTCCAATGGCCAACGATCATGTTAAACCTTCTTCTTCTTTTAATGATTAGGAAATATCTAGTTCCTTGAATATAAGAAGGCACTAGATACTTCTATCGAATCTACGGTAGATCGTGCTTTTTACTGCAATTGTGCTTTTTACTGCAAAACCGTTCGGTTTTCTTCACTGGTTTATTATTCTTTTTAACAAACTCCGTAGTTGCGATTAATAATTTTAACATTTTTTTTATTTCTGCCATGATTTTTTAATTCCTTTTTGGCAGCCTCGGGTTCGTTTCCTTTGAATGAATGAATGAATTATCTTCTTCCAGCAACTCCGCAATGTTTTGCAATTCCGCAATGTTTAGAATTCCAAAATATTTCTGTAGTTTTTCTTGACATAATTCAGTTTAAAATTTCGGTTGATCCCTTGGTTGAGAGCCTGTAGCAATGAGGTTGAATTGGATGGCATATACATTAGTTTAGTGTTAGGATTTTTTTAGAGCAAAAACGGGAAGAATATCCTTTTTTATCCCCTGCCTATCCGAATCACGAAGGCTTAGTTATCTGTCGCTGTGTAGTAAATAATTACTCTTTGTTTTAGGCAGACCAATACGATGAACTTACGATACACAACGGACATGCCCTCACATAGATTCGGTGACGTCAGGGCGTAACTCATTATTAAAGCGAATATTACAAAAAAAAAAACAATAATAACCAACACAAAAAAAACTATCTGTAACGAGATAGAAAAGCAAATACACGCACAGAAATTTTTCTAAGTTAAACCAACAAAATTGTTTGATGACTTAAACCCCCCTGGCACCTTGGAGTTTCAACAATAACAAACTAGAAGAACATTTGCATACTAGCATCATGTAGTGAGTGAATTTTGAACTTATGTGACCACCTCTAGGAAGAACTTTACCACTAGGACAAGTTTACTGAAGAATGATATGTCCTAATTGGTGAGACTCCCGTGATAACACAGGATGAAACATATTATTCCTTATTCCAAAGCAACACTGTACATTCATAGTAACTCGAAAGTAAAGCGCTCGTAGCGTTGAAATTTTAAATTGAACACTGACTTGTTGATCTTACTCCGAACAACAATTTTGCTGAGGGCTGTAGAGAAAGATAGACCTTATTTCCACCAAAATTAGCCAAAGTTTCAGGCGGTTCGAACAAACCATAGATCGTAGCTGTTTCACTGTTCTCGCCATAGCTGCCTTAAGCAAACTGATGGAGTAGTAAAATTTTCACAGTATATAGGCAACTGGTATACAATGACTACACACCGAAAAATGATCAAGAATTTCAGCAAAATGATTTGCTGAAAAGCCATCAGCGATATTATGTTTTACTGAAAATCAGCAATTTGGTTTATTTTTGCTGAAAACCAGTAAACTGGCCCAGATTGCTGAACACTCAGCATCTTTCACCACCTGACTGTTAGTCTGTCAAGTTAATAAAAAAGAAAAAAAAAACGCTTTCATTGTTTTGTTAGCAGCGCTCGTGGAGTTTGCGACCGGTTTTTCAGTTGAAATTAAAGTTTTCAGTTAAAATTTGTAAGAACTATCGACGACTTCATGGATCCGGAAGTGCAGGAAGCTCTGCGTTATCTTAAGGCAGACCGTTGTGATGTGGAGGAGTTGTTTGTTAAGTAAAACAGATAAAATAATTCTTTGTTTTCTACGGCGTTGACAAAAATGGTGGACATTATCAAATGTTTCTTCTGCCATCAATTGGTTGAGGGATATGTCGATGGGCTTCGACGACATCTGAAAGTGCATGAAAGCAAAAGACACTTTGACAAAGCGCTTGTGCATTATACATGCACTAAAAGAGGTTCCCGCATAAGCTATCGGAAGTTCAGCAGCCTGAAACAGCACATCGTTAAAAAGCATCCGATGAAGGTACCAGATTCACATCACCAACTACAGCAAGAAAAACAACATAACCAATTGGAGCTTCAAAAAGAAAATTTCAACTGCACTGAGGGGAAAATCTCACCTTTCATGGAAAATACAGATGCTAACCTGGTTGATGCAGAACTAAATGACATATCAATCGAATCTCTTCGAAATTTTGCATCGGTTGCTGCATTTAAGCTTCGGGCAGATGTCTCGTTCACACAAGCCAAGATAGTTAAAGTTGTGGACTTCTGCGAAAGTATTATCGACAAAATCAACATGTTTGTGTCGCAACGGGTGGATTTCTTTTTAAAAAGCTTAAAAATGCAGTTTAACTCAAAGGCATCGTAAACTTTAAAAACGACATTTCGGTGGTTAATCTATTTGATGAAGTTAAAAGCTGTCGACGACAAGAGCAGTTTCTGAAGAAAGTAGTTGGCTCAATTCCAGAGCCAAGACCAATCATGTTGCGTTCTCATGAATCACGGCATTGAAAAAACGCGCAGGAGGAGAATGTCAAGGTGAGCATTTTGAAAATTTGTTTTGTAAGTAATGCACTAATATGAAAAATGGTTTATAGGTCAATGAAACTTTCCAGTATGTACCCATAATTGAGTCACTGCACAGGTAACCAATAAGCAGTTCCAAAGCGCCTTTACTGCAGCCTATTAAGCATTAAAGTCGCCTTAAATGCAACATAAATGCCAATTTTGGCCCAATATACGGATGCTTTACTGCAATGCTATGATAATGCTTTATTAATGCTATTTTGCATTCGAAATGCTTATTACAGGCTACAAGCATTCAAATAGCATTTGAATTGCAGCTTTTCAACAGAAAGCATTCAAGATGCTGATTTAATGCTAATATAATGCTTATAGCATCCGAAATGCAAATTTTGGGTTGATTTACTGCATATGCTAATGCTAATTGGTTACCTGGGTGAAGATGTTCTTGTGGGACGAACATGACCGGCATATGTTATCGTCAAATTTATATGTACCAGATGTGGTGAATACTTTGAATCCTAAAGTATACAATTCGTATACAACAAGACAGTGCTTCGAGAACAGCCCCATTTCCAGCAGAATCCTTAATGGATATTATTACTAACTGTTTCTTACTTTTAGTCAGCCAAGCATGCATTACAAAGATGTTATCGCCAGATCATTGGTCAGCAAGTATAACGTGTTAAAGTCCAGCAAAGCAACAATTCCTCATGCCTTGTGCTTTTATCCTCATGGTAGAGGACAGGGCAAGCACAGTGCAAAAATCCACTACCACATCGAGTACATGGTGAAAAAGGACAAGCAACAAGTTCATCAACCGAGGCGCCATGGCAATGTGGATATCATTGATGGCGATGACAACAACATGCTGCAGACTGATGACAACAACCAAAATGACCCTGCAATGGTAACGAATATAACATTATTGATTATATTGCTTACAGTAACGGGATTATATTTTTACAGATAGAAAAATTGAAGTACATTGTCCCAACTGATGCATCTTTAGATGTCATTAAAAGTGATTGGATACAAACGTTTGGCGCTAGGAAGAACATCAGAGATAATAGTGATGACACAAAACTGGTTGACGAAATGCTTGAAGCTTTTCCTCTTAAGACTGAGTTTAACGGGTCATTGGTACAACAGTTTTAACTTGCTGCTGTGTTCTGATTACATACTTATTTATCTGTTATAGATCGCTGTCGATTTCGAATTGATGTTTTCTAATGCTGGTCACTTCAATGAAACATGGGATATTTTGCAATCAAAAATTCTAGGTAAACACCGCAACTTGCATTCGTACATCAAATCTCGTGAGTATATCTACTGTAAAAGTTGAAAACATTGTTGATTATGTAAATTTAAAATACAGAATTTGTTCGAACACTCCTCATCGTAAGGGAGAAAAATCCATCCCGTGGAGTCAAGCGTGCAATTCCAGGGCCATAACCAATCGTAACCGTTTTGGATCGTATTATCGAGTGGATTAATGTATGACACATTTTTTCAGAACTCATATTTCTTTAAAAATAATACTGACAATCTTTTTCAGCCTGAAGACGACGTCAAACAATTCGCTGTTGGCTACTCAAAAACGAAGCTCCCGATCCTTATTGTCAAGGCACCGCGGTACGACGAAGGAGCTGCGTACATCCGGTTAAACCGCTGTGTATTTTCGGTAGGATGCGATATCCCTCGAGCATTTTTACTGTTGGTGCAGACATACTATATATTCAAGTTGAAGTTCAAGCCGTCCCTCGCAATTTTTTTCAATTTTTTCACTGCAGCTGTTTTGATAGTGGAGAATGTGACCACAACCGTAAACAATTTTATTTTTGAGCTTGACTAAGCAAGATACTGAAATATAGAACGAAAAAAAACAAAATAAAATATGTTTCTAATAATCCCTAGCTGATTTTTCAGCAAATTGATAGTGTTTGCTGAATTATATCAGCAAAGTGCCGTCAAATTACAAAACAGACAAAATTGCTGAATTTTCAGCAAAATTCAGATGTATACTGAAAGTTCAGCAAACTTCTGTCAAGCAGAATGACACTTCACATTGCTGAAAAAATCAGTAATTTTATATTGCAGAAATGATTACTGAAAATTCAGCAAGGCAAAATTCAGCAAAATTTTGCTGATTTTCAGCGAAAAAAATTTGGTGTGTGTTTTCGAACGGAAGGTGTTGCGTACGATCTACGGTGGAGTGCAAATGGAGGGCCGGCTACAAATGGCATCAGTTGCTGGGAGAACCTCCCGTCGTTCACACCGGCTGACTACGGTAGGTTGGGCATGTTGTAAGAATGTTGGATGTTAGCCCTGTTAAAATTATTCTCGAAAACGAATCGACAGGCCCACAAAGAAGATGTCTGCAACGAGCAAGGTGGAACGATCAAGTAAAAAGCGACCTGCGGTCCCTTCGCAGACAACGAGATTGTCGGAATTCAGGCTCATATACACACTAGCGCCACGTAGTGAATGAATTCTGAGCTTTTGTGACTGCCGTCTGGAAGGGCTTGGTCACTAGCACAAGTTTGTTGAAGAAAGCAATGTCCTAACTGATAGACGTTCTAGATACTGAAAGCCTATATGCACACTATTGCCACGTAATAAGAGAATTTCGAATGTGAATCCTTCCGGAAGGGCTTGGCTTCTAGCACAAGTTTGCTGAAAAAATCATCATTCACAAACTGGAAGGTTATATTCACACAAGGGTTTGGCACCAAGCACACATTTTCTGAAGAAAGCAATGTCCTAATTATTTAGACTCATATCTGTACTAGCGCCACGTAGTAAACTAATACCAAACGTATTTTATCATCATTCGGATGGACTTGGTCATTAGAATGGATTTACTGAAGAAAGTAATACCTTAATTTCTCGAGATGTAGCATTCACAAACTGGAAGGTTATATGCACACTACCGCCGCGTAGTTAGAGAATTCCGAATATATGTGACTAGAATCCGGGAGGGCTTCGTCACTAGCACAAGTTTGCTCAAGAAAGCGTCGTCCTTACTAGTATGGCTCTCGAGATATAGCAATCATAAACTGGAAGATTACATGCACACTAGCGCCGTGTAGTGACCGAATTTTGAACTTGTGTGACCACTTCTTGGAAGGGCTGGGCGACTAGTACAAGTTTACTGAAGACTGATTTGTCCTAACTGGTGAGGCTCTCGAGATATCCTAGGATGAAACCAATTACCCCTTATCCCAACGCGTCATAGCACTCATATTTAGTAACCCGAAAGTAAAGCGCTTCTAGCGTTGAAATTCTCAATTAATCCTCGGAATCTCAATTAATCCTCGGAATCCAATGACATATATTTGTTGGTTCAACCCCGTACCACAATTCTGCTGAAGACTGTAGATGTTTATCACTTGAAACAACTATCTTTCTGCAACAATGTTCTACGAGGTTCGGGCATTCTCAGATTCCAAGTTTCTTTTGACATGACTAGCTGACAGTGCTGCGAAGTGGAAGACGTTTTTTGCCAATCGTGGTGTGGAGATCTGGACCCATCTACCCGGTCTGATCTAACGTGGAGCAACTTGAGAACAACATGAGGAGCACCACACGCAACATCAACATTTTACCGGGGAAATCAGCCGACTACGAAGAGGTTTCAAAGTTGTAGTAGACTACATCAACTCAATCCATTTCTTGATGAAAATAGTGTTATCAGGGTGAACGGAAGGCTGCAGCGGATTTGTGCTACGATAACCAGCATTAGATCTTGCTACCGCGTCATTCAATATTGACTTCACTGACACTACTTCATTATCATAAAAAACATTTTCACTGAGGCCTTCAGTCGTTATTAAAAGCCATACGAAAACGATTCTGGATATTGTGTGGTAGCAGAGTCACCCGAAACGTGTGTCCTGACTGTCTGATCTGCAGTCGATACCAATGAGACAGTTACCACTGGATCACCTCAAACCCTTTTCACCATTTGCCATTACGAGCCATACCATCGGAAGGATACATTGCTCTATTTGTATGCCTTGGAACACGAGCGGTGCATCTGGAGGGTGTTTCGGATTTAAGTGTATCGTCTTGTCTCGCCGTCTTCACACGGTTTACCTGTCGTTATGGAGTGCCTAGCAAGATGTACTCTGACAATGCTACAAATGTTCAGGCCGCATCGAGAATACTTCGTGAACTTTACCAACAGATTGATATTAGCGCTTCCACCGATTCGACTTCTGCAAATCTTTTTCACTGATTTTTCCAAAGCGATTTTGAACTAGATCAAACTCCTACGCCGCAGCAATACATCGATCAGTTGCCGAGCTACAACATTCATCTGCAGCAGCTGAACTTCAACCATGAGGCAACTTTCAAAGCACTTTGCTCGTTTGGTACATCGAGAGCCCAGGTCCATGATCATATTCCAACGCCTTTCATAAAAAACTCCCGTGATGGCTATCTTCAATCGCTCATTAGTGGATGGCGTTTATCCGGATGCCTGGAAAGTTGCCTCAATAACGCCGATTTTTAAGTCCGGTAGCAGTCACAGTGATGAAAACTATAGACCTATCTCGACCCTGAACTGCTTAGCCAACGTTTTCGAAACCAACACCATACGAAAATAGATGTACACTTACTGTACTGAATATTCATTCAAATAGACGAACCTTTTTCTAAAGACTTTAATTTTGACATGCTAAGAATCGAATTGATTTTAGTAGTGTGCTTCAAAACTCAAACCTTCTATGGACTCCTCGACATTGTACTGCTTATGGCTATAACAGTCCATTTGACAGATGAATCAGGCTTTTTAATGATGTTTGTGATTTTTTTTTATTTTACTTTTAACAAATTAGTTTTTATGAATAGACATATGCATGCCAAATAGGGAAGCGGTACCTATATTGAGCTCAATAAGCAGACCTCCAGTGGAAATCGGTGAATATGCACTGAATACCGAACACTGAGTACACAAGTTATTCACAATTTATTCGTCCACTCACCGTTAATCGTTTAGCAACACACAAAACATTCGATTCCGATAATTTTCTTCCAATTTAATACGGAAAAGTTGAAATTGCTATGTACCAATATTAATAATATCACGAAAATCATTAATCCCATCTGTGTACATATGTTAATCGTACTGATTTTAATCAAGAAAACAACAACAATTACAAACAAGTTAACGCCGTTCACTACTACACCCAAAAATGAAGTAGATCATTTGACAGTACTTCACGTGTGTTGGTTAGCATGCATATAAGGGAACGTCCATTAATTACGTCACGCAAAAATGACTTTTTATAAACCCCCCTCCCCTCCTTGTCACGTTTTTTGTATGGACCTTTAATTTTTCTTGTATGGATCGTCACGTTTTCCCTAACCCTCCCTCCCCCACTACTGCGTTAATTAATGGACCTTCCCTAACCAAAACAAAATGAAAGGGTTTGTTTGTTATTCTTCCATGAGAATATTGAAAACAAGACTCACCATGATGTTGGGCATAAAATGCTCTATGAATGATTGAAAACGCATACTAGCGTTGATGTGTATGCTATACAGTATGTGAGCAGTGCAACATCAAGCGATTACGTCGATTGTAATTACGGTTCAGAATAGGTGCAAGCGTATTTAAATTATTGTGAAAATTAATCCCATAGTTTTCTAGTATTTTATCACGTATTCGTAGATTCTAGTATGGCTAGTGTAATAAGTGAAGTGTGATTTTTATGGTTTGTGCAATTACGCAACGAAAATATGTAAGGATATAGTGCAATTAAAGAGAAAACTTGGAAGCTGGCTCGAGTATATTCCCTAGTACGGTTAGATCAATACGACGAATTTGTAGTGCAAAGGTAAGCAATTGTGTTGAAAATCTGATTGCTCATTATTTTTACGAAATTTAAGTCTCCGAAACGTTTTTGTAGCTTTTAACTATATTCAAGACCTAATTTTATTTGCCAGGATTATATATTCTTGGTTACTGCGTCCATTTATTGGAGAAATTAAACATCTTTTTACGTTTGAAGTTGGGTGGCTGCAGAATGTTATAGATATATGTACTATGGTGAGAATAGGTTCCGCTTCCCTATGTGAGTTAAATAAATTAAATCGGCTGTTAAACCCTGTTCGTCGCATAGCATCTTCTAGAGTGGTATCGAACAGAAGGCAGGAAAGTCACCTTGTTGAAATCCCTGGCGAGATTCAAAGGAACTAGATTGTTCCCCCTGAAATCTCCACGCAGCTTTGCACACCGTCCATTATTACTCTAATCATTCTTGTGAGCTTCCCGTGAAAGCCGTTCTCGTCCATAGGTCTATGCAGCCGATATTGTCGCCCACCGTCTTAAAATCCATGAACTTGTGGTGCGTGGGGACCTGGAATTCGCAATATTTCTTGAGCATTTGCCGGACGGTAAAGATCTGATCCGTTGTAGAGCAGCCGTTGACGAACCCGGCTTGATATCTTCCCACGAACTCACTCGTTATATGTGATAGACGACGAAAGATGATCTGGGATGAAGGGTGATACGGTCAAAATTTGGTCAAGGGAAAACGCGTGTAAATCGGTGAAATCGTTTATTTAAAAAATCAAATTAAATTTCTTTTTCAAGTTCAATTAGTATAAAATTCAGGAAAAATATTCAGTTAGGCTTCCGCTTTTCCAAATCCGAATTGCCGGGCCTTACGCTTGACCCCTGCCATCAGATTTTGTACAGCCACCTTGTGCACCTTCTTCGCCGCAGAAAGCCAATTTGCCTTGAACTGCTGCTCGTCCTTAGCAGTTTTTTTGGTCTTCTTTAGGTTCCGCTTGACAATAGCCCAGTATTTCTCAATTGGGCGGAGCTCTGGCGTGTTGGGAGGGTTCTTGTCCTTGGGAACCACCTGCACGTTGTTGACGGCGTACCACTCCATGGCCTTTTTACCGTAATGGCAAGATGCCAAATCCGGCCAAAACAGTACGGAACAACCATGTTTCTTCAGGAAAGGCAGCAGACGTTTATTCAAACACTCTTTCACGTAAATTTCTTGGTTGACAGTCCCGGAAGCTATGAAAATGCTGCTTTTCAAGCCACAGGTACAGATGGCTTGCCAAACCAGATATTTCTTTGCGAACTTTGACAGTTTCGTGTGCTTGAAAATATCTGCTACCTTTCCCCTTCCTTTTGCCGTATAAAACCCCTGTCCCGGAAGCTGCTTGTAGTCAGCTTTGACGTAGGTTTCGTCGTCCATTACCACGCAGTCAAACTTCGTCAGCATCGTCGTGTACAGCCTCCGGGATCGCGCTTTGGCCGTCGTATTTTGTTTATCATCGCGATTTGGAGTCACTACCTTCTTGTAAGTCGATAGTCCGGCTCGTTTTTTGGCTCGATGCACGATTGTAGACGATACACCCAGCTTATTTGCGGCATCTCGGAGAGATAGGTTAGGGTTTCGCTTGAAACTACCGGCAACTTTCTTTGTCGTCTCAGCGGCTTCCGGTTTTCGATTTCCCCCTGATCCAGACTTCCTGGCTGTCGACAAACGTTCCCCAAACACTTTAATTACATTTGTAACGGTTGATTTGGCAACTTTTAGCGATTTTGCCAACTTTGCGTGCGAGTAGCTCGGATTTTCGCGATGTGCGAGCAAAATTTTGATACGCTGCTCTTCTTGCTTGGACGGCATTTTGACAACTGAAGAGTGAATTCCAAAATCAAAATAGGAGCAACATTCTACACACACACCTTCAAAATGAGGGGTGTTCAGGTTTTTTAAATGCAAAATTGAAAGAAATACGTCAAGTTGATATTGACCAAATTTTGACCGTATCGCCCTTTAGCACCTTGTAGGAGGCATTCAGAATGGTATTCGCTCGGAAGTTCTCAGACTCCAATTTGTTGCCTTTTTTGAAGATGTGCATATGACCCCTTCCTTCCACTCCTCCGGTAGCTATTCTGTTAGAAAACATAAACTATCAAATTCCGAAAGTGAAACAACTTAAACGTTAATTTGTAAGTTGCCGGTTTGAAACTTACATTCTGACCTTTCTTCTTGTCGAATAACGTATGAATCATGAAAGGAGGTGAGGCGATGAGTGGTCACCATTTGAATGAAAAGGAAGTTAGATTGTCCTCGTAATACAAAAGACCAACACAGGAATAAACAAACACATAATAACGTCATAAAGCTTTTCCAGCTCCCTCTTAACAGCGATAAGTACGTTCCAGGGGACATGGGTTGGAAATTCCTACTCGTAATTTGGTTGGCGCATTATGTTGGTGCGAGAATGAGAGTCGATACCCTACCCGTATCCAAACTAGAACCATTGGTACTCCAGACTACGTTGACTAACCAATAGATGATCAACTGTGTAAAAGATGGACAGAGCTAATGGTCAAATGAGTGACCCAAACATGTTCCACACTGTTCGCCACTACTGTTATCTCTGTTATCACCGAGTGGGTCCTCGGTTTGTTTCAACACGATCGTAAGAAACAGTAGTGTGCGAATAGTTCTTGTGAACCCGATCGCATCTCGATCGATATGTAGCCGGTCAGCTGGCACTGTATATAATTAATTAGGTCAGTTAGCAAATAAACCGTCGCGTGTACAACACGGATTTTTACACCGTATGGAATAAAAATTTTCTATCTGTTCGCGCAATAAAAAAGGTAGTTATTCCACTTAATCCGCCGCGAAGTATTTTAATTGTGTCCGAAGGAATTCCGTCGCGCGAACATTTGGTCCTTCGAGCCGGATAAATTAGTGAATTTCGCTACAATTCCCGGACACGGTGAACAATAAAAGTGAAAGTGATTGTCCGCGGATCGTGATGGACGACGGTGCATAGTAAGACTATAGACAATTGTGAATAGTGACACAGTGAATAGTGTCACCATTTTCGAAGTGAGTGAGGCGCCATCAGAAGCAGTATCTCGCGCCAACGGAGCCATTGAAATATATGGCTGGTGATCGGTCGTTTCTTGAGGACTGCGACGTTGACCAGATCGAAACCTGGGAACCTGTAGGAAGCCGGAAGACTGGAACCGAGAGGCTGTAGGAAGCTGGATGAAGACGGATGGATTAATCGCTGCAGAAATAAAAGGGAGTAGTTGCATGTTGGTGGCCTATTGCATGAGGCGCTTTCGAATTTCTGTGGCTGTTTTGTGAATAAATGAATACAATTGCATGTGAGTCTATTTTATTTTCAAGCAATAGCCCTGTTGTCCGCTCGCCATTAGTCTCATTTGGTCTCGAATTGCTAGTTTTGTCGGCTTTTGGTTCTCCGAAGCTGATACTCTTGCTGCAGTCAATTGATCTGGTTGATCGTCAGTCAAGTCGTGAGGTTCCGTGGGTGGTTCGTTGAGTCGATCGGTAGTGCCATAGTGAGGTGTTGTAGTACAGTGCAGTGAGATTGCAGAGCGGTGAATCCTGTAATCTAAAGGTGTCAAATTTAAATCTGAGTGCAGTGAAGTGATTAATTATGGCAGACCTCCGAGCATTGACCAAACGTGAACATCAGTTGCGGAACTCTCTAGATGGAATCGAGAAGTTTGTCGTCAACTTTGAAGAAGAAAGGGATATTCGTCAGGTCAGCGTACGTTTAGATGCGTTGGAGAACATTTTCCACAAATTTGTCGAGACACGGGAGAAGATCGAATTGCTGCTAGAAGACACCGATGAAGAAGAAGAGTTGGAAAATGTAGCAAGAAAGGAGCAGGAAAACGATCAGCTGATGCAGGATTTCGAGAATCGCTACTATGCGTTGAAAGCAGATCTGCTGGCGTTCCAATCGCTTGTAGCATCTGTGAAAGGAACTTCTGAACGACAGCAACCGAATGAGCATGCAGCAAACCAATTCGCCAGAGTGAAACTTCCTGAAATTAAATTGCCTTCGTTCAGCGGGAATCTTCATGAATGGGTGCCATACCGTGACAGTTTCCGAAGTCTTATACACGATAGTACTCTGCTCACGGAAATCGACAAGTTTACCTATCTTCGGTCTTCTTTGTCCGGTGATGCGTTATTGGAGTTAACAGCAATCGAACTATCTGCCGCCAACTACGCTGTAGCATGGAAGGCGCTAGAGAGCCGCTATGAAAACAAAAAACTAATCGTGAAGGCTCATCTCGATGCATTGTTCGCAGTGGAAGGCTTAAAAAGGGAGACCTACGAAGGGCTCAACCAGTTGATTGGCGATTTTGAGAAGAATCTTCAGATGCTGGAGAAGATCGGTGAAAGCCCTGTCGACTGGAGTACCATCCTAGCCTATATGGTGTGTTCTAGATTGGATTCCACGACACTTCGCCATTGGGAGACATATCATAACTGCAAAGAGGTCGCCAAGTACGCAGATTTGATGGTGTTTCTCAAGAGTCACTGTTCGGTTCTCCAATCAATTGCTCCTGCCAAGACAGTCGTCGTAAATCAACGGTCAGCACGGATCGCAGTTTGCCACACAACCCTGAAATCGGCCAACAAGTGTTATTTTTGCAGTGAACCACGTCACTCAGTATACCAGTGCAGCAGATTTAAGCGAATGAAGATAGCGGAGCGGAATGAGGCCGTTATTAAAAATAAACTTTGTCGAAACTGTTTGTATCCTGGACATATCGCCAGAAATTGCGAAAGGGGGACGTGCCACCATTGTCATCAGAAGCATCACACGTGGTTGCACATTGATCTACCTAGATCCTCCGTTCCACCCGCACAGTCAAAACCTCCGATAGCAAACCAACAGCTTAGGCAGCCACAATCTAGCCCTCCAAACTCGAACCATCAGACACGGACTAACACTGCAAACTCACATGACTCACACATTCAGCCAGCCACAGAACACGCCACCACAAGCCATACTCATGTATCTCTCCCCATCACGCCTACACAAAACATTCTTCTCTCGACCGCAATGGTCAGCATTAAGGATCGCTTTGGCAATTCGGTGCTTGCACGGGCTTTGCTCGACTCGTGTTCACAGCACTGCCTTATGACAAAGGATTTCTCTAGCAAACTCAAGCTAGATGAAACACCAGTCTTTCTGTCAATCCAAGGTATTGGACAGTCTCAAGCCGTTTCGACGAAGTCAGTCAGTGCTCTAGTAGGTGCCAGATCGCAGGATATTTCGTCGTACTCAGAGGAGATTCAGTTTCACGTTTTGTCAAAACTGACTGTGTCACTTCCAACCGCTAGTTTCCGCACCACGACATGGAATCTTCCAGATCATCTACATCTAGCCGATCCTAAGTTCTGTGAGACAGGTCCAATCGACATCATCATCGGAGCAGAGTATTACATGGAACTGCTGAAGGAGGAGAGGCAGAAGGCGACCGAGGATGGCCCGACGCTTCAGAATACCGTATTTGGTTGGATTGTTTCCGGCCGTATTCCTGAAAATCTTACAAGTTCATCGTACGCTCTAGTTTGTTCAACGGCACAAATTCAAGATCAGCTTTCGAAGTTTTGGGAACTTGAGACTTGTCAATCCACAAGTACACTATCGATTGAAGAATCTGCATGTGAGGAGTTTTTCGATAGGACAACCTACAGGAATGAAGAAGGGAGATACGTTGTTACGGTACCAAAGAAGGAGGCGAAACTTCAGCAGCTCGGCGAATCAAGATGGACAGCCATCAAGCGTTTTATGGGAATGAAGCGTCGTTTCTCGATGAATCCGGAGCTGAAAGAGAAATATGTGGATTTCGTGCAAGAATATCTAGCCATGGGTCACATGCAGGAGTACTTCGAGGAAGACACAAGTGCACCGTCATACTACTTGCCACACCACGCTGTATTCAAGCCTGACAGCACGACGACGAAGCTGCGAGTAGTATTTGACGGTTCGTGCAAAACGTCCAGCGGAGTGTCATTGAACGATGCGTTGATGGTTGGACCTGTAGTTCAGGACACGATAGTTGACATCACTCTCCGATTTCGTCTTCACCGATATGCCGTTGTCGGAGATATTGCTAAAATGTATCGGATGGTGTTGCATAGTTTATCGGATCGTTTGTTACACAAAGTCGTATGGAGAGATAACGTTACTGAACCTATTCGAACATTCGTTTTAAACACCGTTACCTACGGCACAGCGTCTGCACCGTACCTGGCTACAAAATGTCTGCAACGTTTGGCCGATGAAGGTAAAGATTCGCATCCAGCTGCTGCAAAGGTCCTGAGAAAGGATTTCTACGTAGATGATATGTTGTCAGGCGTAGACGACATTGAGGAAGGAAAGGTGTTAATCAAGGAGATGATTCAACTGCTGCAATCTGCTGGATTTTCATTACGAAAATGGAATTCTAACAGCAAGGTACTGCTGTCAGAGGTGCCGGAGGGATTGAGGGACGAACGCTCGATTTTGGAATTGGATTCTTCGAGCTCCTCTGTTAAAACGCTAGGTTTAATCTGGGAACCTAGCTCGGATTGTTTCCGTTTCATTTCACCGACGTGGAACGAATCAACGGAGATCACAAAGCGGTGTGTCCTATCAGATGCCTCTCGACTGTTTGACCCTTTAGGACTGGTAGGACCAGTAATCATTCAAGCGAAGATCTTTCTGCAGGATCTTTGGAAGCAAGAATGTGGATGGGATGACCCACTCGATCCGCAGTTACAGGAATGCTGGCGAGAATACAGGAGGAATTTGGCAAGCTTAGACGGAATAGCAGTACCTCGATGGGTAGGGATAAGCCGTTCCATCGTAACCGTAGAACTGCACGGCTTCTGTGATGCCTCGAACAAAGCGTACGGTGCATGTGTGTACGTACGCACGTTAGCTACAGATGGAAGCATAACAGTACATCTTCTAACCTCCAAATCTCGAGTAGCTCCACTCGAAAATTTGAAAAAGAGCAAAAAATCCCTATCGACTCCGCGTTTGGAACTATCGTCCGCATTGCTCCTAGCGCATCTATACGAGAAGATCGTCAACAGCATAAATGTTTCGGCTAAATGCTTCTTCTGGACTGATTCAACCATCGTCGTTTGCTGGCTTTCTTCGCCGCCTTCGAGGTGGAAACAATTTGTGGCAAACCGCGTTTCTGAAATCCAGCACATCACGAAGGGAGGAATTTGGAATCACGTTGCAGGAGAAGACAATCCTGCGGATATCATCTCAAGAGGCATGATCCCATCACAGCTTCAGTACGAGTCACGCTGGTTCCACGGACCTTACTGGTTGATGTTGGATCCAACCTATTGGCCTGACGCAACGAACGTTGACGAGGAAACCATAGACAAGGCAGACCTGGAAGAAAAGGCTGTAGTCGCTGCTCTTCCAACGGTAACCCCAAGCGAAATATTTGGTCTTCGTTCGTCGTTTGTAGACCTGGTGCGACTGACAGTCTATATCCAGCGATTCAAATGGAATTCGACACCGGCAAATCGCTTTTGCAAAAGGGTCAGATTCATAACATCTGCAGAATTCAACGACGCGATCAAAGCTCTCGTGAAACAATCGCAGCACGAATGTTTTCCCCAGGAACTGGCAGACATCTCCAAGAGTGGTCAAGTACAGGAATCATCAAGAATTGCTATGCTCAATCCGCAACTTACTGAAGGCTTAATCTGCGTTGGCGGCCGGCTGAAGAACGCTGCTGTACCGGAACGTCGGAAACATCCGTACATTCTGGACCATCGACATCCTCTCGCTCGACTGATCGTTTCATTCTACCATCAGAAGCATTTCCATGCCGGTCAACAACAAGTGGTTTCCAGCGTCCGAGAGCAGTTCTGGCCGACAAGTATCAGAAAGTTAACTAGACAAGTCATCCATGAATGTGTAAAGTGCTTTCGCGCGAAGCCTAAAATCCAGGATCAGCTGATGGCAGATTTACCTCCCGAACGGGTAACGCCATGCTTCCCGTTTCAAAGAGTTGGTGTGGACTATTGCGGACCATTTTACGTAGTCTACCCTCAGCGTCGAGCTCGTCCGATCAAGTGCTTTGTGGCAGTCTTCGTATGCTTGGTTACCAAAGCAGTACATTTAGAATTATCAGCGGATCTCACTACCCAAGCTTTCCTGGCTGCGTTGAGGAGGTTCTCATCTCGTCGTGGCAAACCGGCTCTCATCATGTGCGACAATGCGAAGAACTTTGTTGGTGCAAGGCGGGAGTTGGATGAACTGGCGCGGTTGTTTGATAATCAACAATTCCAAGAAGCAATATCACGACACGCAGCAGAGGATAGAATTGAGCTGAAATTTATCCCGGCACGATCACCGAACTTCGGAGGGCTTTGGGAGTCAGCAGTTAAATCGTTCAAGATCCTGTTCAAACGAACGATTGGCACCCGCAGTCTGATTTACGACCAGATGCAAACCGTACTGGCACAAACCGAAGCAATCCTAAATTCCCGACCGTTGACACCTATCAGCAATGACCCCGACGATTTTGAAGCACTTACACCAGGACATTTTCTAGTTCAGCGATCTTTGACGGCTATACCAGAGCCCAATCTATGTGCGATACCCGAAAACAGGCTTTCAGCGTGGCAAATGATGCAGCTGTTCACGCAGAAGTTGTGGAAGAAATGGTCGGAACAATATCTTTCCAATCTTCACAACCGAACGAAATGGACACGACAAAGGGATAATCTAGCCGTAGGCACTATGGTTGTCATCAAGGAGGACAATCTCCCACCCTTGAAGTGGCAACTGGCACGAGTGACAGACATTCACCCTGGGTCCGACGGAAACATCAGAGTTGTGACCGTGCGGACTAAAGATGGCAGTTACAGAAGAGCAATTTCCAAGATTTGCGTGCTGCCAATCCGAGAGAACATTGTCATACCAGAAGAGGAGAACTAGGACTCCTCCAACGGCGGAGGTCGAGAGGCCTCCGCACACCCAGTTAAGTTAATGTATAATTCAACTTTCGAAAAAGTAATCTCTCATCTTTCTCCAGACATACCTCCCTGCGTTTGGTCAGTCCAAATTGCCTGACACTCAATCCCAAATCTGAGCTGTCTAGTTGTCCATTATTCGAGGTAATATGTGTCGTTTTCGGTGAAGGTATTGCATGTGCATCGTTTGCATCCAGATCAGGTTGAGGCTCAAGTCAAAAACTAGCAAAGTGCTAGTTGTCAGGGAATCGTTCCAAAAGTTCAAAATTTAAACACACAATCACGTTTGATATTTCGAGGTACGACGAACCAGTGACAGCCATTCGAGGAAGAAGTGCGCAATTCGACCTCCTGTTTCTACGCTCCGACCGTCAGAGGGTATGGCCAACCTTTCGGACCTTCTCAGCAATGTAGATCCAGCATCGCAGTCACCGCAGTTTAACCGTCGTAGCCATCGAGTATTAATACATCAATCGAAGCAAACTCGTTGATAGAGGGATCGTCGACGCCAGCCGGGCGTCCACCGGAGGCCTTAGGGCCTCCGTTCAGGCAAGTCGTTTTTCTTTTCATTAGTACATTTGAAAAAGCACCCTCTCATCTCATTGATAGAAATCATCGTCACGCGCTGTGCGGATCGGCCGTGAGCATCGTCACGCATCGCACAGATCATCTCAACACTGTATCAGCCACACTATCAACAGCCGTCACAAATCTACAAAGTCGCATCACCGAGTCCACGAACGCACATCATTCGAAGTCAACATAAAGAGATCATAAGCATTTAGTCAAGTCATCACCAAGGAAGTCGATAGTCTACGGAAGAAAAAGCATCAGTAAATTAACACAAACAGCATGATTGAGACCCACACACCACTGCAACTAGCCTTACCACGCAGCCAATCTTCGAGTCGGGAAAATCATGGAGCAGAAATATGTTCTGCCAGGTATGTTGTTCCGGTTTACACATCCAAGCTACACGATACTACATCTATGTTCAATCCCAACCGAGGTACACTGTCAAATTCAACGTTCACCATCGGCGAGAAATGTTAGCAGACCATCACACAGCAGCAGTAATCGATCGAACAATTGGCAGTCCGGAGTAGAGGAATCAGCTGTTTTGTATATGGGTCAAGGTCATCTCGTCACCGTATGTGGGTCAACCTTTCGATCAACAAGGCAGCAGCAGTATTAGTATATAAGAACATATTGTACCATTATTGTATACACCACGCATTGAATTTGAAAACACACATTAGATAGAGTAGGAGGTATTGAAATCGATAGGATTCCAAGGCGGCCGGCTTATGTAAAAGATGGACAGAGCTAATGGTCAAATGAGTGACCCAAACATGTTCCACACTGTTCGCCACTACTGTTATCTCTGTTATCACCGAGTGGGTCCTCGGTTTGTTTCAACACGATCGTAAGAAACAGTAGTGTGCGAATAGTTCTTGTGAACCCGATCGCATCTCGATCGATTCGTACCCGGTCAGCTGGCACTGTATATAATTAATTAGGTCAGTTAGCAAACAAACCGTCGCGTGTACAACACGGATTTTTACACCGTATGGAATAAAAATTTTCTATCTGTTCGCGCAATAAAAAAAGGTAGTTATTCCACTTAATCCGCCGCGAAGTATTTTAATTGTGTCCGAAGGAATTCCGTCGCGCGAAC
>JASCZW010006183.1:0-106813 GCA_034211315.2 Aedes japonicus | reverse complement strand
AGAAAAACAAAAATGATCATTTATATAATAAACTAATCAGTGTGCACTTAATCATATTCGACCATGTTTTTACCGTTCCACCCTTTATTCAACTATACATACGTTCATTCACATTGAACGTCTTGTGGAAGTGTATGTGTTGGTGTACGGGTTCTATCATGGCCATATACAACAATACGACGTACCTGCGTCGGTGTTTAGTCTACGGTAAGTCACTAATGATGGCTGCCGGTCGATGAAATGGCGTCGAATGCCGACTTCCGAACGGTGCCGATTGTTGACGATGGCGGCGAAACGAACTGTAGCCCCTGTGCTGCAAAGCGGTGGCGATGACGATGATGTTACAATAGGGAGGAGGCAGTCCCATGCTTGCTATCCAAATCGTTTCACTTGGGTGTCCTGATGGTCCGTTATTATTTATCCGTTATATGTTATGTAATGAACTTTTACTACATTTTGTAGCGATCATTTGATTGCTTACCTAGTGTTAGAAAGTTTTGCTGAAAGTAATATTGGTAAATATTATATACCGTCTCATGTTATATTCTCATAACGGCCGTTCACACATGAAATCTGCCTCGACCAAGTTGGTAGAACGCACTCATATCCCTTTTTGATCCAAAGGGCAGGGGATGACCAATGCGCGGCTGGACGAATGGATTTCGATTTCAAGTTCGTCAAGAGCGACCGAGCAGGGTTAAGAGAGACTGCTATATTGTGGGTGAGGTCCAGTCTAGTGTTCGATATTTGACTACTGATCACTGCAAACCGCACTTTCGGTATCCTTTCCACATGGGTTGAATGTATGATGGAATTGCGTCAGGTGTAAACTTTGCACTGTAGTCTTGCGTCAACATCTTTCCGTTTAGCTACCTCGAAAGGTGGGCCTTACCTTTGGCAGGCCCACGAGTCGACGTTAAAATCTCATTCCTTACAAATAATTAAAAAACAACTGTTTTGTGTACGTTTTTTGTACAAATCTCAATTGATTTAAAAATTTATTCAGGCTCGCGACTAGCTTGGACTTGCACACTTAGTTTTTTCACCGAGAATCCAACAGCCGATCATTTCGACATTTCAGTTTACTGAAATTCAGTGAATAAATTACCGAGATTCGACAAAAAAATTAAAAAATTTCAGATATTCAGCTAACAAACAAACTGTAAACATGGATATCAGCAAAAGTAATTGCCAAGTTGATCGGTTGTTGGACATTTTGCCGAGGTTGCATTAAAAAATTGACTTTTTCCGGATAGTGATGAAAATAAGCTATTGCTTTTGATAAATTTCCCATGGAAGGTAATTATTTAAACTTATTTGCAAAAAAATGCTATGCCCTTGCTAGCGGCCTTCCGGCAGTTGATCGGAACATTCGCCATGGCAGACAAAAACATGCGTGTAGGCACGATTTTGAGTTCTTTCTTCGTTTTGTTTATCAATTCCTCCTCAGTTTTCGCGACAAAATTGTTGGAATAAATGTTACGCTTCAGGTTGGCCCAGAAATTCTCGATGGGACACAGCTGGGGGACGTTGGGTGGCTTCGCCGACTTGGGTACCGCTCCATCTCCTCCAACGATCGCTTCGAGCAGTGGGCTGACGCCAGATCCTGCCAGAACACCGCGTCTTCGCCATTATGGTATTTCTTGATGAACGACGCAACTTCCGGCAGGCATTTGGCACTATAAATTTCCGCGTTCACGGCCAGTACGAAGCGAAAGAAGAGCTGCTTTGACATCCCCTTCTCGCTGATTGTCAACCACAGCAGCACCTTCTTGGGGAATTTGGTATGTGAAATGATCTTCACGTCGGAGCTCACTTCCTTCGTGGGGGAAGTCAAATACGAAGTGCTCTGCCAGTCGTTGCCATCCAGGGTGAGATAGGTCTCGTCATCCATCACCATCGCCCCGTCACGATTCGCCGGGAAAATCGAGTTGACCATCTTATTCAGCCACTGCCGCTGCTTCATTGCCTGCAGATCCGAAACCAGTGGTGGTGACTTCCGCGTCCTGACATGTATGTTCATGTTCACCAGGTACTTTTCCACTGTTTGGCCGGTTGAACCGGTTGATGTAGCCACTTATCCCTCGGTCTTCCTCTTCAGCATCCTTTGGAGCTTCTTGTCGCTCAGGGTCGTCGGCCGTACGGAACCGGGCTTTCTTTCGATGCTCTCTGATTGTTGTTTAATGGTGAAGATGCTGTAGATGCTGGAACGGGCGTATCCGGCGTCCACAAAGTGCAGCACGATGTCTGTTTTCGAAGCGGCCCGCGGCCCCCGGTGCCGTTCTTTGAACGCGCACACTTCTGAACGGAGTTGCTCCACTGTTTTTGCCATCACGGTTAGAGTTCGATTGATAGAACTGTCAAATTTTGTCTACTGACTCATGGGTTACTATGATTGTAGCTGCCATGGGTAGTTTTTTCAGTGCAGGTGAAGGTAAACCCTGGGGGTGCGACACATCTTAATCCAGAGTTAAGATGATCGAAAAATGCCCACGCTATCGAATCAATCTTTAAAAAATCTTGTTTCACCTTGTGAGATGTTAATCCATCAACTTGCATCGTGCTGCATCTTTTTGTAATGAATCTTTAAAATCTTCATCAAAATCTTTAAAATCTTTTTTCTATTTACTATGCGCGCGCACATCGCACAAAAGCAAAACAAAAAAATCCTGCATCTGAGATAGAGTCGCGCCCCCTGGGTCCCATGAAAAATCGGCAATTTTGTGATTTTTTTTTTAATGCAAACGTTACATAAAAATATTTCACTAAATTTATACAAATGATTTTCAACTGCTGTTTCAATATTGTTGTTATGCTTGATCAGTTCAGCAAATTTCACAAGAAAGTGTTCTACGTATCGTACTTTTTGTTATATTTCCTTAAAGACCCGTATGGCTTGTCTAGCTTATCCCATTTTTTTTGTTCTAGTCATCTGTTTCATCAACGTGTTCTTAACATTTTCAGATAAAAAGCGAGCCTGAAAGGCGTGACTTTTTTCTCCACACTTGTAATGAAGCGCAAATTCTCCAATCTCATTTAATTATAATTTAATCAATATTGCATATCCATTAATTTCATTACTTTGCATTCTATTTGTTTTTAGAGCGTATAGTGGCAGGACAGGCATGGAGGCTTAATTTGTTTTTCAGCAGATAAGCATTACTGTTGAATTAGGGTAGCAGTTCTGAACTTCAACTACTATTTCCAAAACGGCTACTATTTTCATAGAGGACTGAGCTATTTAGGTCCACGAGAGGCTGATTACCTCATAGAGGACTGAGCTAATTAAGGTACATTTAATTCAGGGATCAACAGGCCGGGATCTTCGATCACTTATGTTGCTTTCTTTGAGATGTACCTGAAATGTTGTCTGGAGGACTTTTGGAGGCATGTCCTGTAGAGTAGTCTGCTGCTTTTTGGGAGAAGAATTGGGATTTTATCTGTGATAATTGCAGTGATCTAATCTGGTTTCAGCCTTTCCAGGACTATTGTGATATTATACGTATATATGGTCTTCCTTTGCAGTGGCATGTCTGATGTATTTTTGATTTTAGGCATAAATATATTATATTCTCTTACATGTGAATTCATGTGGTCGGGATATGGGGGGGACCACTCGGGGCACTCGATTGAGGTGAGTTGGCGGAGGGGAGTGCGAATGCTTGCTCCTCGTTGCTAGCATTTTGTGGATAGAAGACGGCCTTTTACATCATAACTTAGGCTTAAATCAAGTTCTAACGGCTTCGAAGATTCCTCAATTCACTCGTTATTGTTATTATTATTATTAACTAGAAATGAGAAGAAAAATTAGTATTTGCCATTTAATTCCATCTACCTTTGGCTATTTTTGACAGATACGCGTATTTTGTCTACAATGTGCAGACTTCTTCAGTGTCGTGTACTAATAATTAAACTGGAGTGTAGTAATCGTGTACTAATAACAGTCGAGTTATAAGTACACGACACTGAAGAAGTCTTCACATTGTAGACGAAATATGCGTTTCTGTCAAGATAAGCAATAAAGGTAGTTGGAATCAAATAGAAAATACTAAATTTTCTTCTCATTTCTAGTTACAGGTATTCCACTAAAGAGCTCAAACTCTCTAGGATTATCGTTATAAATCATGCCTTCAATTAAGGCGTATCCTGGGACTACTCCCCGCTAGTCTATGCAACCTATTAATCCTTCCCGTTGCACGTGTCAGCTTGTGCGATACTCTAGACACACAGTGGGTGGTCGTATCTGGGTCCTTCTCTGAGTAGGTGTCCGTCCAGTTTCTGATACATTAATTCATCTTTATGCCCAACTAAAGTATTATTACTTAAAAGTTTTGAAAAAACCTGTGTGTAAAACGGCTAGTCTTTAGTAATTTATGCTAATTGCTCTAGTAATATGGTCCATACCGAATTCTTCAAAATATTATAAACTTTTCAGAATTCGATTAACATGTTCACATATATACCGCTTTAGATTTTTAAATTTAGTAAGATTGACCAACAATTAATTCTCTCTCAAGCATTCATATTAACCATACAAACTCAAGACTTCATCATACCTAAACGTTTTTGTTAAAAAGAAATAAAAACAAAAGAAAATAAGAAAGGTAATATGTTCGCTAGAGTAAGTTTTTCTGAGCAGCGGAATTTCCACTTTTCTGTGGATATCCTGCAAATAGAGATAAGAAAAGTTGGGCAGCCCCTTCAATTGGTGGCCCAACATAGTATTAGTAACTGATATTGATTCTACTGACTCCGGCGCTCATTGATTTGGTACCATGCTTGATCATATATCTAATGCTTTCCTTATCTCCAATCCGATCAACTACTCGCAATATTTTGTGATATAGTGGGCGGAATATTACAATTTGAGATAATTCTAAGCAGTCGGTTTACCAAGATTTGGCTGATCGACGCTTAATCGGTAGGTGAATTGCCACCAGGTGCTTCATAGCAAGATGCCAGGAAGCGGCCCGGAATTTTTAATGAGCAAACTCCCCCAATTCACACGCTATTGTTCCACACTTATTAATTTAGCTAAACATTCCAGACTATCAAAATAGACGAAAATTGAATTCATTTTCGTCCTACCTGTTTTTTAAACAAATACAAACAAATCTAGCATTACCTCAACTACCTTGCTGATTCGTTTTTAACAAAGCCTACTCTACAGAATCTTCGGTGCGAAACCGATTACATATCATGCTACACGTGTCAAGTCAACCGAAGCGTGATATTTATATTAAACAGTGGGCCACGTGTCAACACTCGTAATTAATTTTTTAAGCAAACCCTCGATCTCCGATGGCAACAATATGCTGAACGGAAATAAGCGGTATCAATTGATTTCCTTCCCAAAAAGTATCAAACACAAATTAAATGGCGTCAAAGTAAACACCCAATAAAACACGTCGGACACGTGGCCACACTTGTTCTCAAACAATCATTCCAAGATAAATATCTTCATCTGATTCAAATAGGACGTTTGCACTTGCGAAGCTGATTTCACCGATGGTGATACGTTTTTGATTGGTTTCACAGGAGAGAACAATAAAAGGATAGCTAAATTTGCCGGTCTCGCCACCACAGGGTGTGTACAACATCTGCACGCCGCTTTAGCATAGCAAGTACCACCATACTAACAAGGGTTCTCGAAAGCGAGCTCCTGCATGTTCCGTATTTCAATAGCACTTTGAATAAACAAAATCTAATTTACACAGCACGCTATTGCTGCTTGGCAGACGGGAGCATCGCAAAACGACCGACAGTGATATCCCTTTCGAGCTCCTGGTGCGTTGGGTGGTGGTTCAAAAGCAGGGGGAAAACCCAGTCAAATCAAATCAAATCAAATCATCCACCGCCGGCGATGATCGGATGAAATGAAATTTCGCCTATATCTAAATCGCCACTTAATTAAACAGCAACAAAAAGCGACATCCCGCTGCTTTGGCAAGCAGGAATCTTAAAAATTGTCCAATTCTCTGTGAGCTTAGCGCGCGCTCGTACACACCCGCTGTTGGGCAGAGCAGAGCGGTAATTGACGAACTATTTGAGGTGGGAATTTGATTCGATCGAACCGAAAGAATCAATAGAGTAGAGCTAACAGCGTGGGTTTCCAAAATTCATTACAATAGCGTGCGTTAGGGTAGGGACTCTAGAACGGGGCCGTACTGCACGCACTTCGCCAATTTACACCTTCCCCGTCATCGTGAGTTACAATCAACACTAAAATTTTAAATTGATAGCAAATAAATCCAAAATAGACCGTCACAAACCCACGCATTCGTTAGTTTAGAGACCCCGAACAAAGAGATTGACCGGTTAACCGTTCATCGAAATCTATACACCGGAAAATCCCTCATGCTTGGAAAATATCTTTGTCGTGGTATCGATAACAGCGCATGGATTAAAGGGTGATACGGTCAAAATTTGGTCAAGAGAAAACGCGTGTGAATTGGTGAAATCGTTTATTTAAAAAATCAAATTAAATTTCTTTTTCAAGTTCAATTAGTATAAAATTCAGGAAAAATATTCAGTTAGGCTTCCGCTTTTCCAAATCCGAATTGCCGGGCCTTACGCTTGACCCCTGCCATCAGATTTTGTACAGCCACCTTGTCCACCTTCTTCGCCGCAGAAAGCCAGTTTGCCTTGAACTGCTGCTCGTCCTTAGCAGTTTTTTTGGTCTTCTTTAGGTTCCGCTTGACAATAGCCCAGTATTTCTCAATTGGGCGGAGCTCTGGCGTGTTGGGAGGGTTCTTGTCGCCTAGGAACCACCTGCACGTTGTTGGCGGCGTACCACTCCATGGCCTTTTACCGTAATGGCAAGATGCCAAATCCGGCCAAAACAGTACGGAACAACCGTGTTTCTTCAGGAAAGGCAGCAGACGTTTATTCAAACACTCTTTCACGTAAATTTCTTGGTTGACAGTCCCGGAAGCTATGAAAATGCTGCTTTTCAAGCCACAGGTACAGATGGCTTGCCAAACCAGATATTTCTTCGCGAACTTTGACAGTTTCGTGTGCTTGAAAATATCTGCTACCTTTCTCCTTCCTTTTGCCGTATAAAACTCCTGTCCCGGAAGCTGCTTGTAGTCGGCTTTGACGTAGGTTTCGTCGTCCATTACCACGCAGTCAAACTTTGTCAGCATCGTCGTGTACAGCCTCCGGGATCGCGCTTTGGCCGTCGTATTTTGTTTATCATCGCGATTTGGGTCACTACCTTCGTGTAAGTCGATAGTCCAGCTCGTTTTTGGCTCGATGCACGGTTGTAGACGATACACCCAGCTTATTTGCGGCATCTCGGAGAGATAGGTTAGGGTTTCGCTTGAAACTACCGGCAACTCTCTTTGTCGTCTCAGCGGCTTCCGGTTTTCGATTTCCCCCCGATCCAGACTTCCTGGCTGTCGACAAACGTTCCCCAAACATTTTAATTACATTTGTAACGGTTGATTTGGCAACTTTTAGCGATTTTGCCAACTTTGCGTGCGAGTAGCTCGGATTTTCGCGATGCGCGAGCAAAATTTTGATACGCTGCTCTTCTTGCTTGGACGGCATTTTGACAACTGAAGAGTGAATTCCAAAATCAAAATAGGAGCAAGATTCTACACACACACCTTCAAAATGAAGGGTGTTCAGGTTTTTTAAATGCAAAATTGAAAGAAATACGTCAAGTTGATATTGACCAAATTTTGACCGTATCGCCCTTTATTATGTTGGATTTTTTCAATAAATGCGAACCAAACACTACGGGAGCAAAATTTAGTTTGATTACGTAAACGACGCCGCGGTATGATCGCACTGTCACTTAAGTGCCATTTCACGAGAACCGCAACCCCCTTTCCAAAGGAGATTCTTTCGATCTTCGCCACCCCGGCTTACATTTTCAAGATTTGTATGCCTACACAAGACAATGTGTTTTGCAGAGGTGCAGATTTTTTTAGAAAGGGGAAACGGGTATAAATGGGTCTTGAACATGTTTTTGTCAAGAAAAATCAAAATCACAAAAACTACAATATTTTCAGACAAAATTGTCGGTTTATGCTGAAATTTGGCATGGAACTAAAGAGCTAAATTTTGATACATTTCGCACGTAGTATCATAGAGATGAAACTGCAATGATCGATTTCGTTTCGTCGATTGATTTTGTTTACGGAGTACTTTTTGAGGAAAAGCGATAAAGGTTAAGTCTAGCAGTATTATCAATAAAAAAAATACGCAACGTATTGTTGCAGAACAAATTAATAAATTTTAACAGGCACGTAAAATTTTACATCGTTTATTTCCAAGCCAAAGGGGACGTAAACAACGATATTGTTGGCAATCTTTTATGCGCCATACAACAATGTTTGCAATCTTTCATACAGCAGGCTGGATTCAGGTGTTATCTACACTCTTCGAAATTCATAACATTGCATTATGATTATTTGCCATAAGAAATCAATACGAATTTCATAAATTTGCCTTATGAAACATAATAATGATTAAAACATGAATGAAAATTAAAACATGGAGAATCCTGGATTCGAACCGTGAACGTTGAGGCTATAGGTCCAGTGACTTGCCCACTAGTATATTCCAACACTTGTAACTAGGAAAGCTTAAAGGCGTACAAGAACAACGTCGTGAAAAACAAAACAACAGCTTTAATCCGGGAATGGATCTTTATGTGGATAACGGAAAAGAAAACAAACTCGAAAAAAAAATAAAAAAAATAATAAAAAAAATAATATATATATATATATATATATATATATATATATATATATATATATATGTATATATATATATATATATATATATATATATATATATATATATATATATATATATATATATATATATATATATATATATATATATATATATATATATATATATATATATATTTGTTTGGACGTAGAACCACTGCGTCCACTGAGTTGAACTTCTGTGGTATACCCCTGTTTACTAGTCTAATTCACATCTTAAAGCTAGAGATCACCATTTGTCAAGTGACCAGCCTAAGACGCGTCTCCCAGTCAGGCAAAATTGAGTTTATAAAATCCAACACCTCTCCAGGATTTGCAGTCCAAATTTCTTTAGGTTGCATATAGCCACTGTACAGATATTTAAGTCTGCTCTTGTACACAGCATCACAACTGTAAAGCAGATGTTTCAAGGTTTTACGTTCCATGTTACAGAAACGACAGATATCATTCTGAACCTGGCCAATGTTCTTCAAATGATATCTACTCGGGCAATATCCGGTTACTAGGCCAGTATAGGTACAAAGAACTCTCTTATTGAGCTCCAGAAGCTTTTTACTAATTGTAACATTTGGAATTATAAACCTTTTCGCTTGAGAACACTTTGCGGTGATTGGTCATCACCCTTTGCTCTTCCCAAGATTTTAATTCCATTTTTTGGTACAGTATGATATACCGCAAAATGGTTCTGGGCCAATACACTGTGCATTTGAACCTTGTTTAGCAAGCTCGTCTGCCCTTTCAAAGCCTTCAATGCCACAGTGTCCCGGAACCCAGAATAAATTTACCGAGTTCTCTTGGCACACCTTTCATAATGAAAGAATGCATTCCCAGACAAGTTTGGATGTACATTTTAAAATACTTAACGCTTTGAGTGCCGCTTGGCTGTCTGTAAAAATACAAATATTTGCATATCTATATTTTCTCTTCAGACAAACGTTAACACATTTTATTATAGCAAAGATCTCCGCTTGGAAAACCGTTGGATAGTTTCCCATTGCCACTGAGATTTCTACCCCAGGGCCGAAGATTCCTGCTCCCGTTTTTGTTCCAATCTTTGAGCCATCTGTGAAGAATTTTATGGAGCCATGACGAACAGTGGGACCTTCGACTTCCCAATCTATACGTGACGTTTCACATATCTTGTAAGGGATGTCATGGTTTTCCACAGGTTTCATCCAGTCTCCATTCATGTACTTCACTGGCCCATTTTGAAAGTTTTGTGATATGCTCAGGTGACTAAGTCACCAGACTTGAAAAATTTCAACCGTTTAAGTCTAAGCATACTCTTTTCCGCTTCTAGTTGCACGTATTCGTGCAAAGGCAGCAGATTTAGCATTGCATTCAACGCATTTGATGGAGTGCTGCGCATCGCTCCGGTTATAGCAATGGATACTAGCTGTTGAAGTTTTGTAAGCTTTTTCTGTGCAGGCTATTTTTGTTTTTAGCCTGTGTGGTGGCATACGATACTTTTGGACGTATTATGGATGTATAAATCCACATTATCATTTTTGGTCTTAGACCCCATTTTCTGCCAAATGTTTTTGAGCAAATCCAGAATGCCAGCATCCAGTAAATGCCTTACTGATCACACACTTTAGATGAGCATTCCAGTTCAGTTTGGCATCCATGGCGTATATATTGTATATAAATGTTAAAATTTGGTCAAGTCCACTATATTTAGTTAGTCAGCCACAACACTCACTCATCTGGCATTGCGTTGCTCTCTTTGCGACAGAGTCTTCATCTTTGTTTATCATATTCCCCCCTTCTATCGAGAGTGCTGTGTTTGAGAGTTTTCTCTAAATCCTAGAGGGTTTGAGCTATTTAGTGGAATACCTGTAACTTGAAATTAGAAAAAAATTAGTATTTTCCATTTAATTCCAACTACCTTTGCTTATCTTGACAGATACGCGTATTTCGCATGTCGCATGTCGCATGGGAGCACCTCTTTCAGATGCGGGAGGGGTCTCGAACCATCATAAGAACCTTTCTCGACTCCAAAAATCCCTGCATAAAAATGGGATAATTCTCATGTTTGGCTCAAATTCGTGGTTCATTTGTATGAGAGCCCCTTCTTTCAAAGAGGAGGTCAAACCTACCAGAAACACTTCTACCTACATGCCATGTTTGGTTCCATTTGTTTGAGTAGTTCTTGATTTATGCAGAAAATAGTTCTTCATTTGCATGGGAGCCCCCCTTTCTAAAGGCGGGAGGGGTGTCGAACTATAATAAGAATCTTTCCCGGACCCAAAAACCCCTGCATACAGATTTGCATAGAGGTAGGGATAGTTCTCCTGTTCGGTTTAAATTTGTGTTTCGTATGTATGGTAGCCCCCCCTTTTCAGAGTGAGGAGCGATCTCAAATTACCATAAAAACATTTCTTGCCTTCAAAAACTCACCCATACCAATTTTGGTTCCATTTGCTTGATTAATTCTCGAGTTATGCAGGAATTTGTTTTTCATTTGCATGGGATCCCACCCTTTCTAGAGGCGGGAGGGCTCTCGAACTATCATAAGATGCTTTCCCGGACCCAAAAACCACTGAATACAAATTTGGAAAGCAGTAGGTATAATTCTCATGTTTGATTGAAATTTGTGTTTCAATTGTATGAGAGCCTCCCTTTTTAGAGGGAGGAGGGGCTTTGAATCACCATAAAAACATTTCATGCCTTAAAAAACTCGTCCATTCCAAATTTGGTTCCATTTGATTGATTAGCTCTCGAGTTATGCAGAAATTTGGGTTCCATTTGTTTGAGAGCACCCCCCCCCCCTCTCCTTCCTCCTCATATGACGGAAGAGTCTCAAATCACCATAGAAACATTTCCCTTCTTCAAAAACTTCCACATGCGAAATTTGGTTCAATTTCTCTTATTAGTTCTCGAGTTATGCAAGGATTTGCGTTTCATTTGAATAAGTTCCCCCCTTTCAGAAAAGGGAGGGGTCTCAAATCAACATAGAACAATTTTTTGTCTTCAAAAACCTCCACATATTAAATTTGGTTCCATTTGCTTGATTAGTTCTCGAGTCATGCTGAATAGTGTATTTCATTTGTATCGGAGCCGCCCCCCCCCCCCCTTTAGGATGGGAAGGGGTCTCAAACCAACATAGAAACATTTTTTGTCTTAAAAAACCACCACATGTTAAATTTCGTTCCGTTTCCTTTGTATTGGAGCCCCCCACCCTTTATGGCGGGGAGGGTTCTCAAGCTACCATAAAAACCTTTTTTGCCTTCAAAAACTCACACATGCTAAATTTGGTTTCTTTTGCTTGATTAGTTCTCGAGTTGTGTAGAAATTTGTGTTTCATTTGTATGGGAGCCCCCCTTTCCAGTGATGGGAGGGGTATCAAACCACCATAAGACTTTTCTCCGGCCCCAAAAATCCCTGCATACTAAATTTCACGCCGATCGGTCCTTGCGCTCGCGAGTTAAATCGTGACAAAGGAAACCCCAACTCATTTTTATTTCTATAGATAGAAGATGCTGGGATTTTCAACAATTGTTAAACTATACAATTAAAAGTAATTGACACAAATTTGTACGGAAAATAATGATTTTTCTATGGTTAAAATACATAGCAACCCCCCTTTTCTATTGTCGATGTCCCAATTTACATTAGATTCTACTGTGGTAACAATAACTCCTATTGTCATCCTATCGTTGCGTACAACACTTTTAATTGTACATACTATAGATTCTGTTGTATGGTTTCAATATATTCAATTGTAAATCTATGAGAAATTTTTATTCGGGTCAACAGACATCCAAGCCAGGGTGCCCTCCGTGTGTAAATTTCTATAATTGCCATTTTAAAATTACAGCTTGTTTCCGTTAGTTTTGGTGAGTCGTATGTTGATGGCGCCACCTGAGCGCCTTGAGATTTGATAGGCTGTCAATTTTAGTTTGGTGAAACCTAGACTAGGCGGCGCTGATTTTCCTACGGTTTGCTTTTGAAAATTTACACAGTAAATTGAGAAAAAAATGTTCGAGCCTGGATGTCTGTTCTCTGTGGTACAAATCAGTCTCGTTGCAGAAAAAACGAATAGATTTGTTGGTCCTACCTTCGATTTCGTTATATAAACGAAACAGAATTTTCAGTGTAGATAAAGCAGAAACTATATGATTCTTTCAAACTGTGTAAAGAAAACGTATTTTCGTTACACTAATTTTTTTGTTGTTTTTATGAAGATACCTTCGTAATTAATGGCACGCCCACAACTGTCGAAAGCATGAAGCATTCGGTTACACCGAAAGAACATTCGTGCATTGAACGAAAACAATACATAGAGTTACAAATATTTTGTAGCAAATTACAAGAAAAAAACATCGCTCTAGTGGTTGCATGAAAGACTGACAGATCTACTATATCGACAAGAAATCTAATTGAAATCACAAATCACAACCACGTGGAGCTGTTCAGCGCCTTTTTAATGTTTCTGACAAGGGGATTCAATCCTGTATTTTTAGAAAGAGCTGTTACTGAATCCTTGGTTGATTTCACTAGGTCATGGTGACTCGTGAGAGTAGATACTTCATTATTGAGTCTCAACAGCACTTTAATTTTTATTTTTGGATAGATTAATTATTCCTGTCCATCCCAGCAGCAACACCATCATGTATGAGTATGATAAAAGAGAAACAGCGATTGGCTGGTCTGCACGAGATTCATTTCGTACATTATACAAAAGGTGTAATGAGACCACCACCTCATCAGATAAAAAGCAAAATGAATGTTTCATACAATATACGGGACATTTGTTCTATGTACTATGTAATTCATGTGTAGAAAACGAGTGAAAGCTTGTTTACGAAAATAAGTTTTCAGTGTATGTTTACCAACCAACTTTGTTCACCATTCATTAGTTGCTCCATGAGTAAAGGAGCGGTGTTCAGGTTGTTCAAGATATGATTACAAGCTGGTACAACCGAGGGTACAACATATTTTTCCGCAAGCTAGTCGAAGTAGACAACCAAAGTTAACCAAAATACGATTTTTGGCGATCTAAACAAAGTTTAAATTGTTTTCAGAATTTGTAATGCTTCTATCTTGAATTGCTTTCAAATCGCTTAGCACAATTTTTTTCCTATGCAAATATTCAGTTCTTATGTAATGCACTCGTACATTTTTAAGAAATTTTGTAATTAGTTTCTTAAGCAGTCCAAAATGCCTCCATTCGTTGGGGCAAAAAATATCTATAAAATGTGTTCTGTAGGGTAACGAGATATAATGTTAGACAAACTCCTTCATTCGGCCTATGTTTCACAAAAATGTCACTAATTCAGCGATAATCAAATGTTTCTATGTTCACATAGATAAAATAACAATGATTAAACAAGCAAACCTTAGACCAAATATTAGGGACATATTTTTTTATACTGTCTGGCCTGTTGTATTTATAACATAGTAAAAATGTTGTTATTGGTCAAATTTTCAATGGGGATATATGGGTTTTCGATTGTATATTTGTGTTGGGCAGATCGAAGAACCATACGAAGACCACATTTAAAAATAAATATTTCGAATGCGACGATGTGGCATTTTCATTAAACTTATGTAAACAAGTGTATAATTAGTTAAATATTGCTAACAGCTAAAATACTTTATCAGTTTTAGCAAAAAATCTTATCGGTCGTTGCATATTAGGCTGAATCAAGGGACACATACCCTATTTGATTGAGATTTCCTCTCTTTTCTATAAATGCCTCACCTTTGTATTATGTTTTTATTAAATTCTTATTTCCGACAGTATCTACCATTCAAATACAGTTTCAGCACAAGACCAGTGTTAATAGAAGTAGTAATTTGTCATTTCATGGTACACGTTAGTTCTAATCTATTTTGAATGAACAGCGTAGGCACGTACCAACAAATGCAGTACCTATTTTGAAAAACAGCGCCATCAATATGCCGACATTTCCAATCAACTCATAGATACACACAATGCACAAAGGATTTCCGCTTTCTAGCCAAACTTCCACATCGTTTCGATTCAAAGCACACAAATATTGGTTTCGATTCGAATTTTGCACTACACCAGGATCCGATTCGTCTGCATTGTTTAGAAAAGGTATACGTATACAACATAAGCAATCACAAAATGCAATATCTCCGTTTCGGAATACACACCCTCCCCGACTGTGGATGGATGCCGATATGCCACACCACAATGAAATGTAAGCTGAAGCTCGGTTTCATCGATCCTATTCTTCGTTTCGAAACGGGATTTGGGTGTCCTGAAATGGAAAATGGAACCTACACCCCCCCTTCCCCACTCCTTCATCAACTTCCTTCCGTTTTTCCACTTCTTTGTGCTCCGCCATCGCCATCGCAAGCAAGAGGGAAACGCGTGGAGTGAGGTGAACAATTTATTCTATTGCCTACAGTTAGTACACAAAAGCGCTTCGAATCGACTATTTTCCAACTATATTGATACAGGCATAGAGCATCAATAGACGCTGCTGGTGATGGTGACGACGTGTGGGACCCGAGACTAGAAATTGTGCCTCCCTTGTGATTGGTTTGCCGTGCCGCACACATCAACGTCAACATCATCGAACGAGCAGCAATTTTCCCATTTCGGTATTTTGTACACAAGGAAAATTCCGCATTTCCGCTCAATATGCGCTTTTCAATATTTACTCAGGACGCACTCAATATTCGAGAAGGATCTCCATTTCCCAGAGGCCCTCAAGTCTGCCTTCTAAAACGGGAATTAGATTTAGCCACCCCATTCGGTTTGGTCACCACCAGTCAGTAGTCAGTGGAGAACCGAATCGTTTGAAGTCGTAACAAACAACTCCCTTTTTCTCATATCGATGAGTCTGATTTATTCGCGCTATTATTGCTGGAAGGCCCTCTACAAATACCAAATTTCAGAAGTACGCTATGATTGTAAACAAGTCCCCGCTCTCGACGGGTGTGGTTTGGCTGCGAATACACATCTTTTGGCTTGCATATTTTGTAAAATGGAGTGCCGCAAAGTTGTAGGACGATGCCGGAATGTTTTTGATATTCGTGGAAAATCGATTTTTCCTCGCATTCTTGGCTGCATGATTTCTCCGTGGAAGTATGCTCTTGAGCAATGGAACTCGTGGTTTCACATATATTTTCGCTAATTTCTGTAATGCTTGGTTTTGAAATGGTATCATCAACTAAACCATTTATAACCCCTTGTACACATGCTTCGGTTATTGATTCTGAGTCCTTCAATGGTCCATAAAACTTGTCCAAGCTCATGAGTAGAATATTCTCAACGATTCCTCGGGCTTCTTCGACAGTCAGAATTCCTTCGTCCTTGAGAGCTCGAATTCTTGATTCTATGTTCCTTAGCAACAAATCGTCAATCATAATTCTGATGTCTGACTTATTCACAGTTCCTGAACTTCGTATCGATCCAACTATACTCAATTGACACAATTCTTCATCATCGCCATCCACATATCGCACTACCTCATGCATCAATCGATCCATATCGAAAATTTGGCGAATGTCTCTCACTCCCAAACATGCATAGAAGGGCATAATGCTGTTCGTTGGGTCCGGTAGGTCATTCAAGGTCGAAAATCTAACCCACTTGAAATTCGAATACACCTCAACAACTCGCCCTGTTTTAGCTTGAATTATTCTTGAATCAAAGCAACGATCCCTCCTTTCCGATAGTTGATACACGCCATTGAATCCGTCTTTCTCCGATTTGTAGATAGCCATTCCAACATGCTGAGCAACTCTCAAATCAGCCAGATCATCCGCCATTTCTTTGACCACGCTGTCCTTTAAGCGGTTTTTCTTGATTTGATAGAAGCCCGTCCCGTTGAGCTGCACTACATGGTCATACGTTCCTAGATGGCCACCAAACTTGCCACCAAGGTTCATGATCAATCGGTGAGTGGTTTCCAGCTTGTGAAGCCTGTCACTGACAACATGGTAGCTGATTCGAATGGAATTGTTGAAAGCTACACTGAATCGTATCCTTATCATCAGATTGCGACACTCTTCCAGCAGCACCTTGGTCAAAATCAGATCACATTCGTTGACGTAGGGAGACCACATCCGTTGTGAATATGCTTTGTGCCGTCGGAGAGCAGGCGACTGTACCGAGGAAGTCAGATTCTGCTCGTAGTAGTGCAAATACTCAGTCAAGCTACCACTTGCCAGAACTACCTCTGCAGGGATGTAGTGCCGATCGGGAATCTGGAGGCCAACAATAGCCGCATCCAAGGTTATCACTTCAAAAGTAAGTCGATTCGTTGTTTCCCAGGTGTATTTCTGAACGTCGATACATTCTTGAGCTGCGGCGTCGGTAAGTTGGCCGAATTTCGAAACAGAGAATTTCACATTATCGGACTTGAAAATCTCCACCATCGTGAAGGATATTTGTTTGGGTTTGATTAGGTTTAAGGCAAAGACTGCTTAGATTTGATTATTTCCGGTTTTCATGAAAATACCACGGTAGAGTATAGACACTCAAGTAAAAGACCGGACAACGTGAGTCTGGCACAGTTGATGTATCCAAAACAACTGTCAAATCGTATGGGAAATGTTCGTTTTGGATACAACATGGCGGCGCGTTGTCCGGTCTATTACTTGAGTGTCTATACGGTAGAGGGGTATCTTACACCCCGTTCACACTACAACTTATATTACGTGATATAGACTATCTTGATATCAGCATCTAAATATCTAGTTTTCACTGGAAATAATGTACATGGCATTTGATATCAAGATACTCTATATCAAGTGATATAGGTTGTAGTGCGAACGGGGTTTTATGCCTTGTTCAGACTACAGAGTTATAACATGTTATAACGGTTGTCAATTAATTTCAACGAGAAATTCGTCATCAAGATAGGCTTATAAAGGGCGATACGGTCAAAATTTGGCCAATATCAACTTGACGTATTTCTTTCAATTTTGCATTTAAAAAACCTGAACACCCCTCATTTTGAAGGTGTGTGTGTGTAGAATGTTGCTCCTATTTTGATTTTGGAATTCACTCTTCAGTTGTCAAAATGCCGTCCAAGCAAGAAGAGCAGCGTATCAAAATTTTGCTCGCGCATCGCGAAAATTCGAGCTACTCGCACGCAAAGTTGGCAAAATCGCTAAAAGTTGCCAAATCAACCGTTACAAATGTAATTAAAGTGTTTGGGGAACGTTTGTCGACAGCCAGGAAGTCTGGATCGGGGGAAATCGAAAACCGGAAGCCGCTGAGACGACAAAGAGAGTTGCCGGTAGTTTCAAGCGAAACCCTAACCTATCTCTCCGAGATGCCGCAAATAAGCTGGGTGTATCGTCTACAATCGTGCATCGAGGCCAAAAACGAGCCGGACTATCGACTTACAAGAAGGTAGTGACTCCAAATCGCGTTGATAAACAAAATACGACGGCCAAAGCGCGATCCCGGAGGCTGTACACGACGATGCTGACGAAGTTTGACTGCGTGGTAATGGACGACGAAACCTACGTCAAAGCCGACTACAAGCAGCTTCCGGGACAGGAGTTTTATACGGCAAAAGGAAGGGGAAAGGTAGCAGATATTTTCAAGCACACGAAACTGTCAAAGTTCGCAAAGAAATATCTGGTTTGGCAAGCCATCTGTACCTGTGGCTTGAAAAGCAGCATTTTCATAGCTTCCGGGACTGTCAACCAAGAAATTTACGTGAAAGAGTGTTTGAATAAACGTCTGCTGCCTTTCCTGAAGAAACACGGTTGTTGCGTACTGTTTTGGCCGGATTTGGCATCTTGCCATTACGGTAAAAAGGCCATGGAGTGGTACGCCGCCAACAACGTGCAGGTGGTTCCCAAGGACAAGAACCCTCCCAACACGCCAGAGCTCCACCCAATTGAGAAATACTGGGCTATTGTCAAGCGGAACCTAAAGAAGACCAAAAAAACTGCTAAGGACGAGCAGCAGTTCAAGGCAAACTGGCTTTCTGCGGTGAAGAAGGTGGACAAGGTGGCTGTACAAAATCTGATGGCAGGGGTCAGGCGTAAGGCCCGGCAATTCGGATTTGGAAAAGCGGAAGCCTAACTGAATATTTTTCCTGAATTTTATACTAATTGAACTTGAAAAAGAAATTTAATTTGATTTTTTAAATAAACGATTTCACCGATTTACACGCGTTTTCCCTTGACCAAATTTTGACCGTATCACCCTTTAACATGTTATAACTCTGTAGTCTGAACAAGGCATTACGATGCTTTTATAGGCGCCAACTTTATGAAATTATTGGAATCGCAAAATAATAAAAAACAGGAATAAATTGTGCAAACTGGCCATGTCCTTGTCAAAGCGCAGTAGAAATAAAGAATTCAGTCGCTGTTGTACTGGATCACAAATAGGTATTCAACCTTCGGAGCCCCGAAACGCTCAGCAGTAACAGAAGCTGTCGTCGATGATGAATACCTTCAAAAACTTAAGGGCGCTATGATGTTCTTCTCCCCCAAGATATAGAGTGGTAGGAATACAAAAAATGTGTGCGAAATGGAAAACACAACTTCACTCATATTTCATAATAAAACTCACGTTTGCTCATAATTCATCAGCTTCCACCAACTTGTATAATTTATAACTCGATTTAAAGTATCCTGGCAGCACTGATTTGATTTTGACGGTGAAGATGTCGGCAACCTTGGCAACCAATGACAACAGTAAAGCTTGTAGTACACTGTTTGTCCAATAGCCAAATATTTGGCATAGGCAGCTAGACAGCTGACAGATATCATAGATGTTTGTCAGATGCCTAACTGCCTATGACAAATATTTGACTATTGGACAAACAGTGTACTACAAGCTTAAGTATGTTCACTGTCTGGGAAAATTATTTATTAGCGTATCGTTAGAAGGCAATATAGGTCACAGTATTTGGAGGAGGAATTGGGCCCCGATTACGGTAAGTAGATGCTTTCCATAGATTCAAATCGCTTTTCCGTTTCAGCGTTGAATCTCGAAGAGCCTGGTTGGACATTATAGCTTTTGCCAGCAATTCTTACCATCTCATTGCGAATTCCACATCTCCTTGTATTCTGATGATCTTTGGTTCTACCCACATCGGGACATAAATGTCGGATCATGTGTCGGGTCAGATAGAACATAGACCATGAGCGTCGAGGATCTCGGATCTTGGATTATTCAAAAACGTTTGCTGCAGATCCGCCATGGGATTATTGTAGCCATTTTGGTATGGCGGCATACCGCAAATCGGTAAGCGATGGTGTACTACTTGCCGCTTGAAGTTCCCTTTCTGTCTTATGGAAACCTTATACCTCATACCTCGTACTTATATTACAAAAGCAATGTCATCCGACCAGCAGTAATCACCTTAAGCGCCCTATACTTACGCTGTATTGAGGCAAAATCGGAGTAGAGTCCTGATAGCCGCGGCCTCCTGTTCACGATCAAAATCAATTTCCTTTCCAACATTTATCTGCCCCAATCTTTGCCCGGAGTTACATTTCTGGAGAAGTAAACTTTTAAGGCCATACTGCTTGATAGCTTCAACGATAGTTTGGAATATTCTGATATCACCCACAGAGAATCTGAACTCCGTGGGTTCACTAGAATAGCTCCCAAAATAGTCTTGGAGTGTTTTCCCATTGCTCACGCGAAACGGCGTTCCTCATCTGCGCTTCGATTTAAAAATGGCAGCATTAGTTAATTTCCAAGTGCTCCAAAGTCTTGAAAACTAATTATATTTTTTATGTGTACCGGTACATAACCAACCTCTCCTTCTACTCTCTGTCAAAACGTATCCTGTAAATGTATATTTTTTCAATACTTACCAAACGTTCTAGGCTAGTAAGACTTGCTGAAGTATCAGTATTGCACATTTTCGCCACCAAATATAAATATATTTGTATAACCAAATATAAAGAAATCTCGAGTACTTTTTCAAACAGACGTATCTGATTTTGTAAACAAAGAGGGGAGGTAAGATTCAAACCTGAATTTCTCAAAACTCTAAGCACTCTCATGAAAAGTAGCATCACCATCATGTTAAGGAAATGTTGTTCCTTGTATTCGTTACCCTAGTTTGCGTTAAAGTGCTAACGGTTTCAAGAATTTTATGTTTGAATCTTACTTCCCCTCTTTGTTTACAAAATCAGATACGTCTATTTGAAAAAGTACTCGAGAAATATAATTGAATGATAGCGTGTGAGGAAAACCACAATGTAACTATGACGACAGAACTTTCTTGTTTTTATTATGCATTTCACGGTCAAAACCAAGCTTTACAAAAGATAGGAATGTTCAATATCACAATATGAATCCAGTGAATGAGAGATGCTCATATTTGTTCAGAGTTACTCAAGATTGCTCGGTGTCTTGCCCCTAGCACATTCTGGTAGAAGGTCTATCAAATGTGGATGTTCTTTCAGATGGTCCACGACATCTGAGAGGCTGCCAATGGAGTTGTTACCTTCTTTCAACAACTGCCAAAACATATCTCGATGTACCTTCAACCGCTCCGGATGGATGTTTCCTTCATAAATGTTTACAACTTTCTCTTTAGTTTTGTCATTGCCTAGTAGAAACTGCCATCTTCAAAAAGGAGTTTAAGGAGGATTTAAGATTTTTTTCGATGATGTTCGCATATTGAGATTCATGAATCTCTTCAATCGAACGAGTACTCTGTTGTTGATCGTCCGCCTCAAAACGTGTTGGAACCATTTTCTTTCTTTGTGTCTTAAAATATCATACTTCGGCATGTTTATCCGAGGTTACCTTTGGCAAAATCCGGACAAATCTTTCTGACAAAAGCTTAAGCTAGTCTTCAGTATCACGATCATTTGGTAAAATCTTTGGCCCCCAACGAATTTGTGGTGAACCGGACGCAAAAAGAGAACTGCTCCTTTCTAGAAATATTCACTGTCACGTCACAAATGATAGCATAAGAATCCACGGTCTTAATAATCGCAAGTAGTTTAACAAGACGGTCCAGAATTTTGTTTTGACTTCGAGCAAGTATACGGTACACGTTTCAACCACGATTTTAACTTCAAAGTATCCTCACTTCGCAAATTCAATAAATTCACAAATTTATTTGCGTCATAATTGTGACCGCGAATTGCAAGACCCTGGGACGCCAAGTAAAGGATGGAACGGACAAAAATGGAAAAATCCCACACAACAGTGCGAAGAGTAAATAAACGAGCCGAAGAGTCAACATTTAGGGTTACAGTAGAACAAAATCGAGATGATAAGCTAAACACAACAGTCAAAGGAAGAGCGCGTAATTTGTACACGAGTTTGATGAAACATACGTCAAGGCTGATTTCAAGCAGCTCCCATGTCAACAGTATTATACGGCTACCGGAAAAGGAAAGGTTCAAGATAAGTTTAAGCTGAAAAAAATGTCAATGTTCCCGAAAAAATACTTGGTTTAGCAGGTGATTTGCACATGTGGGCTGAAAAGCGAAAGTTTCGTGACAACTGGAACTGTCAACCAATATATTCATGTAAAGGAATGCTTGCAAAAACGTGTATAGCCTTTCTTGAAGAAACATAGTTGTTCCGTGCTGTTTAGGCCAGACCTCGCTTCTTACTGATATACTGCCAATAGTGTGCAAACCGTACCCAAGGAAAAAAAACCATTGAAACTCGCCGGAACTGCACCTCTTGGAAAAATATTGGGCAATCGTTAAGAGAAACCTCAAGAGAACTGAAAAAACAGTTGGGAGTTAAACAAATTGGCGTTCAGCATAAAATAAGGTGGATATAACAGGGGTACACAACTTGATGGAAGGTGATGCCACATTCATACGTGGCAACGTGGCCCGCAATAAAAATCGCAAAAACGTTGAAAATCGCCAAATCAACCGTGTATGATGTACTCAAACGTTTCAGGGAGCGAAAGAGCGTGGATCGAGTGCCTCAAGGTAAGCGTCGTAATGGAACATATGACCGCAAGCTGAACCAGAAGGTGTTGAGAACCGTCAAAGCCAACCCTGGACTACCAGATTATGAAATCGCACAGAAATACGCTGCCGCTCGCAGTACCGTTCGAAGAATTCGTTTGCGAGCAGGATATCGTTCTTATCGAGCCAGCAAGCAACCAAACAGAACGTTTCGCAACCAAAACTCGGGCTCGGAAATTGTACCAGCTGGTTTTGAACAAAATACATAAAAGGAAGAGGCTCACGAGAAGACAATGTTAGCCTCCTACCACGAGTTCAGATCGACGGTGATGAAATCGAGGTAGTAGACGAATTCATGTATCTGGGCTCATTGGTGACCGCCGATAACGACACCAGCAGAGAGATACAAAGGTGCATTATGGCTGGCAATCGTGCCTACTTTGGACTCCGAAGGACGCTAAGATCGAACAAAGTTCGCCGAACCACAAAGTTGACCATCCACAAGACATTAATTAGACCGTTAGTACTCTAACCACGAAACATGGACATTGCTAGTGGAGGACCAACGCGTCCTTGAAGTTTTTGCACGGAAGGTGCTGCGTTCGATCTACGGTGGAGTGCAGATGGAAGACGGAGCGTGGAGGAGGCGAATGAACCACGAATTGCACCAGTTACTGGGAGAACCTCCCATCGTACACATCGCAAAAATCGGGCGACTACGATGGGCTGGGCATGCCGTAAGAATGTCGGGTGACAGCCCTGTGAAAATGGTTCTCGAAAACGAACCGACAGGTACAAGAAGAAGAGGCGCGCAACGAGCAAGGTGGATCGATCAAGTAGAAGGCGACCTGCACACTCTCCGCAGACAGCCATGGACCGAATAGAATGCAGACAACTTCTGTGTACAGCAGAGGCCACGCCGGCCTTAGTCTGATTGGTAAGGTAAGGTAAGGTAAGGTTTTGACGAAGTACCAAGGATACCTGCTCATCGACGATGAAACCTACGTCAAAATGGATTTCAGACAGCTTCCTGGCCAAAAATTCTACATGGCGACGGCACGAGGAGATGTTCCAGCGAAGTTTAAATTTGCTTTTATTTACAAACTTGCCAAAAAAAACTGATGATTTGGCAAGGGATATGTAGTTGCAGAGCAAAGGCCAAAGTCTTCGACAAAGCAAAGGACAAAGTGACAAATAAGACGATGGACTCGAAGCTGTACAAGGGAGAATGCCTCAAAAACCTCGTATTACCTTTCATTAAAGCCCATAAAGGTCCCGGGAAGTTTTGGCTTGATTTGGCGAGTTGCCACTACAGCCGGGAAGTCATAAAGTGGTACCGCGATAATAACGTAGATTTCATCGATAAAAACAGTAGTTCCGGCCCATCGAGAGATTTTGGGCAATAATGAAACGAAAGCTTAAGAAAAGTGGAGAAACGGCTCGGGACGCGACTCAAATGACCAAAATGTGGAACAATTGTGCCAATGTGCGTTTGATGGGAGGAATAAAGAAAAAAGTGCAAATTTTTATTAGAAACGAAGAGAAATGATTTGTATTGATATTTTTCCTTAGAAAACAGTGAATTACCTATTTTTATGTATTAAACTTATTAGTAAGTTAATCCGATTCAAACAAACTGTTCCCAAGCCTGGTAACAATTAAGGACAAATTCCACAAACTTAAATACGGTTATTTTTATTGATAATAGGTTAAATTTTCCCTGCAAGTTAATAAGATTCGATTAAGCTATTTATACTTTTAAGCAATAATGTCTTACGTTTAGTGTCTTCTTCTAAATTTACGTTATGTCCGGAAAGCGGTCTCGAACGGTATTTGCTAGGGATTCTGTATACATTTTAGGATAGACTTTAGTTTATTAGCTTAACGTAGTGATGAGCGTAAGACGTGTCTTACCTTAACGAAATGAGTAATTTATTCCTCTAATTTTAAGCCTCCAGCCTATGAATCAGCTTCTGTATCTGTGATTTAGTAAAGTTCACTTTGTGTTAGTTTTGCAAGTAATCAATGTACATTGCAATTATTTTACCTGCTGTTACTTCACGATTAACATTGGCTAATATTAGAATAAGAAATAATTCACTAGGTATATTTATGCAGTTTTGAAATATAAATGGTATTTAAAAAAAACTATATAGAATCCGCGAACAATGGTTGATTTGTTTTTCCCTTATGTTTATATTTTCGGTTCTTCCTTCTTCTATTGTTCACGGTTTGACAGCCTTTATAGCTACTTTATGTTGCCAGTAGCGGCGAGTCCCGATGGGGTTCTGTTGATAACGTAGGCGCGTTCACATACTGCGTAACACAAACCGATTCTTTCCTGTTCAATATGTTAAAATTTATTTTAGTACATTTCGGTTAAATTTTTTCAACCAAGCTTATTGATAATACTAATACTAATCAAAGAATAGTCCAATAAAATCTCCCTCTTAACAACAGTTCAGAGCTTGTACCACCTACGATATTGTACAAACTGGTTTATACTATGCTATGCTGTGCTATGCTATCGTTTAAAATCCGCACACATTCAAATTGCTCTAACTTTTGATCCGTTGAGTAAAATTAATTGAAATTTTGTGTGTACATAGTTTAATGTATATAATTTACACTCTGCGATTTGATTTTATAAGATGCCCGAAAGTTTTCAAAATGGCGACGAAAGAACAGAGCGTGTGCGAAAAAGTTTGTCTCGAGTACTTTGGGAATCGCAAATTCCACGGTGTCTGGTATCATAAAACGCATCGAAGAACGTCTGACTGTTGATCAGAAGCGAAGATCCAGAAAAAAAAAAGTCGTCAGGTCAACGAGAACGATCACAAACGCATGGTTGGGGCCTTTAAACGGATATTGAACGCCTCAGTTCAGGATGTGGCTAAAAAGCTGCATGTGAACAAGACTTTCGTGCAGGATAACAAAACTCGAGCTGGACTATGTACGATCAGGGTTCAGAACACCCCATGACGAAAAACATTATACGGTCGCAAAAATCCGTGCCCGGAAGTTGTGAGACCAGAAATTAACCGCTCAATTTTCAGTACTTCTATTAAATTTGCACAACCTGCCGTACACTGAAGGAACTATCAACACTTTCTCTTCATATCTTTCATTTCTAGCAAACATGATTGTCACACTTGGAGCCTCATGGTGAAGAACGAACATCTCCTTCTACATCATTTAATTGTTTTGTTTTACTCTCTGAAAATTTGGTGATAATAGGATAAAAACTCGAATTTAGAAAATTAATGTTGTGTGTGCGAATTTTAAAGCGTACTCCCTTCAGGTGTTTCGAAAGTTTTTTTGGTCAAATTCGGCAATATGTGCGTCCAGCGCAACACTGTAGTTTCAAACATATAACGGTCGAATAATATCCCCACCCCTCCTCTCTCCATTGTCTTCCACATCGCCATCGACAGCTTTGTTAGATTACGAACATCGTAGAAAATTATCTTCGGAGACATATTTCTTCTTGCACTAAATGTCTGCACGATGAGACAAGGTAGAACAAATCTCAAGTAGCGAAATTCCTCGCTAGCAACTCCTAGCAACGGAGCAAATATCAGACAAGGAATCGAATAAATTATGTAGCTTGATTAAAAGCTTTCTTTGATTGCATTGTACGAACAAAAAGTCACCTTGAAGCTATCCGTATACGTAACTATCCGAAGGACAAATAAAAGGATCAACTTGCCCCACGATGACACAATATGGTAGAATGAGCGCTGATTAAATGTTGTACCTATATATTTCGTTGTATGGCCATTGAATTTCGGGAAGATACTTGTTTGATCCGTTAATCAAACAAAAATGTCGTCAACCAAAAGACGCCACGAACGTTGTCCGGTTGGAGGGAAGCATGAGAAGAAAACGTGTAGCTCTCGAAGGATACAAGGGAAATACATCCCCTTGGTGATTCGTTCGAGTACGGTGACAAGATAAACCTATTGGAAAAGATGATTTTGTTCGAAACATGTTTGGCTAGGGAATGTTTGCCGATGACGGGGAAAGATGGGGTCCGAAGAGACAACAAGCGGTGCTTAAGAATATTAATATCACGATTCCGGAGTACTTCATCGTTGGGGCGTACGTTTTTCTGTAGATATGACATGATGACATGATAGACTTCAATTGACGATTTGTAAAACAATACATTAATCGTCACACACAAACAAACACTAAAGGAAAGCATGACTTAAACTGATTACAATGATTTTTTTTTTTGGAATTCGTGTCGCCAAATCACGAAATTCTAGTTGAATCGCATTTTGGAAATCAACAACATGCTTATACATGTATACCAAGCACTAGACGCTGAAGAATCTGCCAAAAGATAAAGGGTGATACGGTCAAAATTTGGTCAAGGGAAAACGCGTGTAAATCGGTGAAATCGTTTATTTAAAAAATCAAATTAAATTTCTTTTTCAAGTTCAATTAGTATAAAATTCAGGAAAAATATTCAGTTAGGCTTCCGCTTTTCCAAATCCGAATTGCCGGGCCTTACGCTTGACCCCTGCCATCAGATTTTGTACAGCCACCTTGTCCACCTTCTTCGCCGCAGAAAGCCAGTTTGCCTTGAACTGCTGCTCGTCCTTAGCAGTTTTTGGTCTTCTTTAGGTTCCGCTTGACAATAGCCCAGTATTTCTCAATTGGGCGGAGCTCTGGCGTGTTGGGAGGGTTCTTGTCCTTGGGAACCACCTGCACGTTGTTGGCGCGTACCACTCCATGGCCTTTTTACCGTAATGGCAAGATGCCAAATCCGGCCAAAACAGTACGGAACAACCGTGTTTCTTCAGGAAAGGCAGCAGACGTTTATTCAAACACTCTTTCACGTAAATTTCTTGGTTGACAGTCCCGGAAGCTATGAAAATGCTGCTTTTCGGGCCACAGGTACAGATGGCTTGCCAAACCAGATATTTCTTTGCGAACTTTGACAGTTTCGTGTGCTTGAAAATATCTGCTACCTTTCCCCTTCCTTTTGCCGTATAAAACTCCTGTCCCGGAAGCTGCTTGTAGTCGGCTTTGACGTAGGTTTCGTCGTCCATTACCACGCAGTCAAACTTCGTCAGCATCGTCGTGTACAGCCTCCGGGATCGCGCTTGGCCGTCGTATTTTGTTTATCATCGCGATTTGGAGTCACTACCTTCTTGTAAGTCGATAGTCCGGCTCGTTTTTTGGCTCGATGCACGGTTGTAGACGATACACCAGCTTATTTGCGGCATCTCGGAGAGATAGGTTAGGGTTTCGCTTGAAACTACCGGCAACTCTCTTTGTCGTCTCAGCGGCTTCCGGTTTTCGATTTCCCCCCGATCCAGACTTCCTGGCTGTCGACAAACGTTCCCCAAACACTTTAATTACATTTGTAACGGTTGATTTGGCAACTTTTAGCGATTTTGCCAACTTTTCGTGCGAGTAGCTCGGATTTTCGCGATGCGCGAGCAAAATTTTGATACGCTGCTCTTCTTGCTTGGACCGCATTTTGACAACTGTAGAGTGAATTCCAAAATCAAAATAGGAGCAACATTCTACACACACACACCTTCAAAATGAGGGGTGTTCAGGTTTTTTAAATGCAAAATTGAAAGAAATACGTCAAGTTGATATTGACCAAATTTTGACCGTATCGCCCTTTATGCCAATGCAATTTATAGTCATTTGCTTACGTTTACTAGAGATAGTTTGTTAAAGTGATGGTATGTTGGCAGTTTTTTTTTAAATTTTTTGGTTTTTGAGAAGAAGAAAAAATTGAGTTTAAATTTTCTAAGTTTTCCAATGACTATCCTTCTACATATACCCTCTTGCACTAATGGAATTATCAATTTTAGTATCCAAAAATTGTATTAATGCAAATATTCGCTTCCAGCATCGAACTGATATTAGTCCAAGCAATGCATATGCCTATATTACATTTACCGATTTATTTTCATGGTATTCCGAAGACCAAAAAAGTAGTTTGATTGCTATGTTATTAGCGAAAAAGAAAGTGAATGAAGAGAATTTATCAATGTTATTCAGGACCTTATGCCTTGTTCGAATTAAGGTACGATTTACAGTACAGGGTGAAGTGAAATTATATTCCTCTTTTTCATGTTATACTTATAAAAAAAATTAGGAACCTTGAACAGACTTGCTGCTGACATAGAAAGCTCTCAATTATTAACTTGGAAGTGTTTTTTTTAAATGCTAAGTTGAGAGTAGTCGAAAAAAGGATCAACGAACAAACTATTCAGGCTCAAAGTTATTTAATATTAAGTCATCCTTTAAGTAAATGATACATTCCATCACGTCTATTCGGAATAGACTATTCCGGAGCTAATAGAAATAATGAGCGAAAGAGAAAGACTGGCGCAGGTGTTCCCTCTGATCTGGCGTGGAAACATGCCGTGGCTATAACTGTCATCTTTGACTCTTATATCCATGCAGAAAAACAAGCAATATATGATGTAGAAGGAGATGTTCGCTCATCACCATGAGGCACCAAGAGTGAACAACAATGTTTTTGGCTAGCATGAAAGATATGAAGAGAAAGTTTTTTTGATAGTTCCGCTAGTGTGCGGCAGGCTTGGAAATGTAACAGATATTTTAGGAAAATTGAGCGAAAAGGGCATGTGTACAGTGGTATTCGAACCAACGACATTTTTGCCTAACATCCCACTGCGGGGTAGGTCGAAGCAACGGACTAAGTCCGCCACTTCAACAGGCAAAAATATCCGGTTGGAAGATGCTCATGTACCACTGTGGCTTGTATAGTTATTCTAGCGATCTATTGTGTGCACTCTGTTGACTGATGCGCACATGGGAGAGGAACTCTCTCCTTTTTTGGGTTTGTTTTGATTCGCACCGACTGACGATCACTAAAGCGAACATCTCCTTCTACATCATAATCGTTACTCCTCGCACGGAGAATATATAACATAACAATTAATGTAAGCAATATATTTATATTTATATTTTCTTTAAATTATATTATATTCAAACAGTTGTAAAACTATCTGTCAAATATTCTGATGAATGTCTTATATTTAAGAAACTGTATCTAAACAGAAACGTTCGTTTATCGGCAAGAACCAGATTCAAACGGAGACAAGTCTTAGTTTTTCCATCCTTCTTGAAATAACTTCTCTGAAACCTGTGGGAGTAGCACACTTCAGTCACATCAAATTGCAACTAACTGTTGATGACAAAATCGTAAAGAAGTTGTCATATCCCACTTTCAAGAAACGTGCTACTAGGGTGAACATTAGTCTTCACCCTGTAGGTAGCAAGCTACACGTTCGCAAGTAAAAGTTTATCCACTTAGGCAAGGGCACATACACATTTCCCAAGCCTCCATTACTCCTCGGATAAGCCAATGGCAGGGCAGCAGCTACGGCATCCATCCAACAGAATATGTTGTCGCATAATCTCCTTTGCTCCGTTCACCGGGGGCTATTTGCGCTGCCTTGCCAAAGAACTGATCCGATTCGTAAACATACGAACAGAAATGAGTTTTCATCGAGTGCGCCAGAACATATTGTTCGTCCTGGCTGGAAGCGAGTACAAAGAATGGTTTCTCCAGAAGGCGACGATACAAAACGGATAACCGTATATCTACACTGAAAGGTAAATATGCGTCGAACAACGAAAAACAAACAGTAACAAACAACATACCTACCTACACCGATTGCATCCCCTGCTTTGGAAGAGGGCTGCTGAATATGTAGCACTCTACACCACGATCATCGTCATCATCATCATCATCATCGTCATTTTAGCCCAGAGCAGCAAAAAAGTATAAATCTGGTGACAGTAAGAGCAAAAAATGCGATGTCACAATTAAATAATGAGGGTTTTCTGGCCGAGTGCAAACGTAGCGCGAAAAGTAAATGAATCATGGGCAATCTTCGTCGAAAGATAAATAAATACCGAAATTACACCCCCGGGCTAGACGAGTTATACTGGGTGCGGAAAAGAACAATCATGATGAGAAAAGATTTCCCACTTGAAAAGTGCAGCTGATGAACTGATTGCAGAAGCGATTAGGAATCCCGTCAATCTTGAATGCCGTCTATATAGTTGGATTATATTTGAATACGTTGTGGATGATGGGTGGGGTGTCGGATAGTCCAGTTAGTAAAGGCACGGTTTAACACAGGCCGAGGCAGCGGGTTCAGACTGGGAAATTTGTTGGGTTGGAAACTATCTGCATTGCGCAGCCCAAACATCAAAGACTGTCGTACTTTGTTCAATCAAAGTAGGTCGAATTATCGAGACAGTAATTGCCTATCGCGGATCTTTTGCAATTTGACATTGGAAATAGTGAATAATCGTGTAAGTGACATATAAATAGATGCTTGTTGTAAATTTTTGTTTTTGTTTTGAATAATTTATCGTACCTCGACGAATTTCTTGAGACTCTGAACACTCCCACGCAAACTAGCATCACCAGCATCGTTGGGATAATATTATCCTTTGTACATCCATCATTGCTAGTTTGCCTGGAGTTTGCTAGTTAATGAGAATTTTTTATTACCCATTTGCTAGCAAAATCAAATAGGTCGTTTGAATAAGCTGACGAGATGTATTGAAATCACTGAAAAGCTGCAAACATACGACATTATTCATCATCACCGTCGGACATCATTGGATAGAAAAATTATCGAAGACACCGATTTGGTATTGCTTATTTTTTAGTTAATACATTGTACATTGTAAGTATACTATTTTGGTTGAGAGCACTGTACCAGGTCTGGCAAATGTCATTTTCAATGAAAAATCTCATACGATATTAGTCAAAATACATCTGATAATCTCATCTGGTGAGAAAACAATGATTTAGAATTCCTCAAAATGTCATCGTTTTTTTAGAACGCGACTTGTGTTCAGTTAATCGCTATTACAAACATTTTTATTTATGCTTTTGTTTATTGCAATGTATTTTTCAATATATGTGTTGCGTGATGCACGAATCACAGTGTATCACAGAATATCACAGTGTGTGGAAATGGTTGAAAGGAACTCCAAAAGAAATCCCCACTTCGAGCCAACTGTTATTTTTTTTTACATGGCATAACGTCACAATACTATAACATAGCCTGATACACAATATCCCTCCATAATGCCCGATTTGTGGCTGCTCCTCTCCAATCCCTTGGGTACCTTGTACCCTCTAGGTCTTGCTCCATCTGGTCCGACCATCTTTCTCGCGTCACCACTCGTCGTCTTGTACCAACCGGATTCCCGTCGAACAATAGTTGCCCGGCATTCTCGCAACATGTCCTGTCCAGCGTATCCTTACAGCTTTTGAATACTGGGTTCACCGGCGAGTTGCGCGAGCTCATGGTTCATCCGTCGCCTCCATGGTCCGTCCTCCTTTCCTCACCAAAAATGGTTCTTAAGACCCGTCGCTCAAAAACTCCGAGTGCTCGCAGGTCCTCTTCAAACATTGTCCACGTCTCATGCCCATAGAGAACAACCGGTCTTATTAGCGTTTTATACAGGATGCACTTCGTACGGGAGCTAAGTCTGTTTGAACGTAGTTGCTTGTGGAGCCCATAGTAGGCACGACTTCCACTGATAATCTGCCTACGCGAGGTAAACATTGAGCCGAGATAGACAAATTCTTCAACTACCTAGAACTCATCGCCGTCGATCGTTACACTGCTGCCCAGTCGGGTCCTGTCGTGCTCGGTTCCGCCTGCCAGCATGTACTTCGTTTTGGACGTATTTATCTTCAACCCAATCTTCTCTGCTTGGTTCCCCTGATTTGGTGATATCAGAGTTCAAAAAGCATTTCGTGCTTTCTGCCAAGTTTCTACTGATTTGCAAGCCCAACGGTTTTGAACCATTCGGAGGAGACTTGGTCCTATACCCAATGATCTGATTATCTCCAATCCGCACAACCTATCGCAATGTTTTGGGATGTACACTAGGGTGCCAATCCAATGTATGGAGAAAAAAAAATAACCAACGAATTTCAAAATGAGTAGTGTTAAAAGGTGTCTTCGAAAATAGCTGTGCTCAATCGGACTTCGTTAGAAATCGACTTTCTGGACCAATTTTCGAGTTGCCGAAGTGAATTAAATTTGACTTGTCCCAGAAAGTCGATATTTTCAACACAAAAAATTAAATTTAATTTGAAGAAATTAATTAAGAACTTGAGTTGAAGGAAACCAGGCTAATTTTAAAAGCAAAAGATTGCAATGCTAAGAAATAAGAAGTTAAGAGCAAGTTGAATTGAATTTTTTTCGATGTGTATCTTGATTTTAATTAGGCTAGCTAAAGCTCGATTCAAAGTAAATCTGGACGCACGGTTTAATACACCACCGCGTCCCTGGTGGTTGGCACAAAAAAAAACATTTATCAGGCATTTGTTGATGTTTCATTGACGAAGAAATGCTAAAAAGTGTTTCTAGATTGATCGATGTATCTCGAAATTACGGATCATGGAACTTGAGAAAAAAAAATTAATTGTACACAAACATCTAAAGAATCCTTCGTGGTCTGCCTAAAAAATAGCATAAGTGTTAAAATTCCCAAAGTCAACGGTGTGTCTTGTAATCAAACGTTACAAAAATACTCTGAGTGTGGATAGAGCATAGCGCATGTATCGTAAAAGTGGCACTAGGGACAAAGAGATGAGGAGATAGGTGTCGAGGTACGTGAAAAGCAACTCAGGTGATTTGCCAAAGAAATACGATTCCAACTTTTGCACCGTCCGTCTTTTTGTGCCAGTAAACATCCGCATCGCTCCCTGAAAAAAAAAATTACTGACCAAACGCGAACACAGGAGATTTATCTGAGCGAGTGCCTTCAAAAACGTCAACTGTCTTTCCTGAAGCGACACAATTTTTCACATTCTATTTTGGTCGGATTTGGCATCTCGTCATTACGGAAAAAGGCCATGGAGTGGAATGCTGCCAACAACGTTCAGGTGGTGCCCAAGGACAAAAACACGCCAGAACTCTGCCCAATCGAACAATATTGGGCCATCGTCAAGCGGAACTTTAAGAAGACTCAAACAGCTGTTGTGACCGAGAAACAGTTCAAGGCAAAAAGGCGTTCTGCGGCGAATAAAGTGGACAAGGAGACTGTACAAAATCTTATGGCAGGTGTTAAACGAAACGCCCGGCAATTAGTGTTCGGTAAAAAGGAAGCTTAGCTGAATATTTCCCCTGAATTCTGTATTAACTGAACTTGAAAAAGAAAAAGAATTTGACTTATTAAAAAAAATACTTTGATCGACTCACATACATCACTGTTTGACCAAATTTTGATTGGAACACCCTTTACACATCATTTAAAGTCGTTGAAAAAACTACAGCATCAGTCAGTCTCCCATCCAGATGAAATTATCTCTCGGCATGTTTCGCCTCGTATACGGCAATGCTTCCCCGTATTCTTTCGTATAAACGTTCTGCCTGCGGACAAACTTTTGATACAGCTTGAACTGTCAAAATTGTTTTCTGGCAGCAGCTGGATTACCATACAAGCTATTGGACAGATAATCAGTCTTTCACACGGTCTGCTACAGTCAAATAGCAAACAGTTCAGCCTCAAAATTATTTTCATGAGTGCCATTTCAAAAAATCCTTTATTTATCGATGCTTTCATTAAAACAAAACAAACCTTTTCAATAATGGCTCATTAAAAAGCAATGTTGATGCCACTGCCCTTGTCATTTCAATCTTCACGCAATCATGGTATACTTTCTTTGATACGGCTTATGGTTGTACGGCAGTGTATCTGGGATATTAAATAAGATTGATTGTGCACAAAACTTTGATGCACCTAGTTTTTCAGCTCATTTCATGCACTTTACACACCTAATTTAATTTGGTAAGAATTCGAGCACTGTAGATTCAAACTAGTCATAAATTATTATAAATCAAGCTGAGATATACATTTCACTTTGAGAATATTGACGTTTTTTTTTTACTTTGGTATTTTTTTTTATTCAATCAGAATTATTGTTGTCGAAATAAATCTGTTGAGAGTGAACGAAATGTGTGAAAACGATTAAAATATGAATAAAGCTGTTCCAAGTGGTTTTGGAAAGCGTCTTGTGGAAGTTGCACGAAATAAGCTTTTTTAGATGTCGAATTGCTTTAATTGTAGTTAACGTATGGTTTCCAACCTGATGTTAATTCGGTCAAAATAAAATCTTTGTATTTTCACCCAATCTAGAACTGCCTCTAATATATACCTTTAGAACCTCTGCCAGAGTGGGCCAACTAGGCACATTTTAGTTTTCATAAGATTATGGAGGAAGCAATCATGACAATTATGCCTTGACCAGCGTTTTATGATGTCGTTTTATAACACCCTTGTAAGCGCTCATAAAACTTTGGGATTGCTTTTCTTTGTGATCCGAAAATAGAATTTAGCGGAAAAGTAATTTGTTTTCTTTTTTAAGAATACAGAAAATATGTATATATTTTTATAGTTTAAGTAATCAGTTAACCAGAATGAACTCACGCACAGACCCGGCAAATATTTGGTCAATCTTATTCCAATCAACTCTATACTCATACAATTTTTAGTCTCTTATCATAGCAATATAAGAGTTGCCAGCAGAATTGTTTAATGATGTGTTAAACATTAAGATTATATTTTTATGATTAAAAGCACTTAGTGCACTAAATCAGATCAATCGGTGCAAGGTACCATTTATGCATTAGTTTGGTCTGTGGCAAGTTCAATCATACCCTATGCCCAGGGAGTCGAGAAATTTTCCCAGCAGGAGAGGCCCCAACTAGCTTGTTATAAACAATGATAATTAAGGGTGAATACAATGAAAATGCCTCATCCGCACACAGATAATAACAAACATAGGGTATGTGTCCCTTAACTCAGCCTGTTATGCCATGATCGATTACATTTTTTATCATAACTCATAAAGTTTTTAAGCTGTAAGCGAGATTCAACTAGTTACACACTTGTTGAGATATGTTTGATAGGACATTTGGTAGTATTATCACGAACAGTTACAGAATTGTTTTCATAAAGTCAGAAACATTCGAGGGATATGGATTTAATGCCGGTCTATTGGCACCAAAGTTTGTCTATTTATGGATGCAACTTCGTCCCGTTCGATGGATTTATTACATTGACATATTACATTGAAACAAGCATTCGTTGCAAAATCGAAACAAGACAGAAAACGGTTTGGCCGGAAACTGTCGTATGGACGGACTAGTAACCCTCAGAATACTCTGATGATTACTATTGCGGACAGAATTCTTCAAAATACTGACATTGGAGACTGTGCCTGAGCAGAAACATAGTTATAATACTCAGCATCTTCCCAACACGGCACAAGTGAAGTCATTTTCCTAAAGTGAAAAATGGCCTACTGTACAGCATCGAACACAGAGATAAATAAAACATTACATTATTTTATTAACACCACGAGTTCTGCAGAATACGAATGTTATATTTTTGATTTTTGAAGCATAATAAATACTAACCATTTATTTTAACTCCATTGCAAAACTTAGCAATCGAAACATTGCAGCAAACAGTAAACTTGCTCGTTTGGTTCAGATTTTGGTTCTCGCTGCTCGATTGGCTCAAGATAGCCGCTTTCGCATATCTATGTACTCTGAGGATTACTAGTTACTACATATTTTCTGTTTTTTCCCCGCTGTATTTACTGGCTACACTGTGCCTTCTGGCTTGTGACCCATTTTTGCTTTGAAAGCGGCACCACACTATCAATGACGTCTATATAAGGTCTGGCGCAGTAGCCACAACAATATTAGTGAAATGAGCAAAACTCGCTCATGACACTAATACCACTGCACTCCTTGCGCACGCTACACAAAACCGCGTAAAGTGCTACGTCATACTATTTATTTTGATTCGTTCGCTCCGGGATTGTTTATTGTATGCGCTCTAAAACATAATTTGTCAACCGATTCCAGTCTACCGATGATGGAAAATTGGCTCTTTATCACTACTCGATTGTCAAGTCTCAGCGTTTGAAAGTTCGTGTGGCAAAATTTCAATTACCTCAGTTAAATTCATTATAAATAATACATGTTATTGGGATAAAATACTTCTGCTAAATAAATAGCAATAGCATGATTATTTCTACGATTCAGCATTCATAATAAACGTTTGAATCGATTTTTTTTATCTGAACCTATGTCCGCCAATAGAAAGTTCAAAAGTGTTACGTTATCACTCGTCAGCTCAGCAATGTTAACATTATTTTTGCTTCCAATACAAACAAGCAGTGCGTTGCCCCAGACCTTATATAGACGTCATTGCCACACTATCACCAAGTGATCCGATCGGAAGCTTCGAGCACTAATACTCAATCGAATTAGGAAACTAAAATACATCACCAACAGAAGCCAATGAACGAATCATGAATTGTACAAGGAAGCAGTGATGAAGACGCATACAGGCGACGAAGTTCATGCTATGTTCATTAAAGGCTTCACCAAACTGCAGCGTTTTTTTGCCGTCGCCGCAGCGAATGGCGGCTTATGTGAGCGCACAAACCAACGCGATTAAAAAACCCGCATAACGAAAAACAATTTGCTATATAGTCGAAACTATATTTCGAATGTAAGATATATTATCACATTTTATGAAGATGTTATCGAATAGTTTATTCTCATTTTCACCATACAACCTCTACATTAACACATATTGTTAACTTTTACCATATTCTCATTGAAAGGTTTTTTATTTTATGCACTCGGTCTCGATTATATACCAACTTTTTGGCATAGCGTACAGCAAAAAATTTGTTCGTGAAAATTGCCATTTTTTATGGTAACCTAACTTAACCGCCAATTCAGCATATAGTTATTTGGACTTTCACCATCTGACATAATGTTTAAACTATATAGGACAATGTTAGTTTATAGTTGGAAAATATCAAATGTTTCTCGATTAGGATTGTATCGAACGGTAGTTATAAACATTTGATACGCAATTCAGCTTAAACTAGTGCTTTTTATTTTAGCGTATATTTGTATTACGTTTTGTTTACATGTCAACAAGCCTGTTTCGGTTCGTTTCTTTTCAATATCACAGTATATTTCATAATCTTCGGATTAAAATTTTCAATAACAGTTCTGCACTCTGCGCGTATTCTGAAAAGGATTTAATCTACATTCAGATGCCAAAAAGGTCAACATGCATCAAGTGAAAAACGAATGTTGAAAAGTATTGCGAGCATTACACCTTGCAACGTCTGATTATGCATGGATTAATCGATTAATTGATTTATAGCCCAAAAACTCGATTCATTTGCTTCGATTAACCTCTCGATTCATTAAAATAAAAAACATAAATAATGAATGTATTTTTATTTTTTTTATTTTCTTTGGGTGTGCCAATTTTTTTAGAGTATTAAAAAATACATTTTTCTTTTCTATACTATAAGTCAAACATAATTATATGTATCATAAAATCTCTAGATTCTCAGCTTACAAGTTACTTGTTGGGAGTAATCAAATGCGACCAACCGAAAACGGAGTCATGTCGGGTCATGCATAGCCAATTTACTTCAAAAATACCTTAAAAAGTTGGAGTTGGAGAAACTTTAAAAAAGTGCCATGTGTCGTTACTGATAACGGTGCCAACATTATTAATGCAGTAAAAAATCAATTCGGTGATAAGCGCCATCTTGCTTGTAAATTGTAGCAAGATCTTTCCTCTAGTGCACTTATTGAAAATAGTCGGATAGTCCAGTTAGTAAGTCCAGTTAGGTTTAACACAGGCCGAGGCAGCGGGTTCAGACTGGGAAATTTGTTGGGTTGGAAACTATCTGCATTGCGCAGCCCAAACATCAAAGACTGTCGTACTTTGTTCAATCAAAGTAGGTCGAATTTTCGAGACAGTAATTGCCTATCGCGGATCTTTTGCAATTTGACATTGGAAATAGTGAATAATCGTGTAAGTGACATATAAATAGATGCTTGTTGTAAATTTTTGTTTTTGTTTTGAATAATTTATCGTACCTCGACGAATTTCTCGAGACTCTGAACACTCCCACGCAAACTAGCATCACCAGCATCGTTAGGATAATATTATGCTTTGTACATCCATCATTGCTAGTTTGCCTGGAGTTTGCTAGTTACTGAGAATTTTTTATTACCCATTTGCTAGCAAAATCAAATAGGTCGTTTGAATAAGCTGACGAGATGTATTGAAATCACTGAAAAGCTGCAAACATACGACATTATTCATCATCACCGTCGGACATCATTGGATAGAAAAATTATCGAAGACACCGATTTGGTATTGCTTATTTTTTAGTTAATACATTGTACATTGTAAGTATACTATTTTGGTTGAGAGCACTGTACCAGGTCTGGCAAATGTCATTTTCAATGAAAAATCTCATACGATATTAGTCAAAATACATCAGATAATCTCATCTGGTGAGAAAACAATGATTTAGAATTCTTCAAAATGTCATCGAGTTTTTAGAACGCGACTTGTGTTCAGTTAATCGCTATTACAAACATTTTTATTTATGCTTTTGTTTATTGCAATGTATTTTTCAATATATGTGTTGCGTGATGCACGAATCACAGTGTATCACAGAATATCACAGTGTGTGGAAATGGTTGAAAGGAACTCCAAAAGAAATCCCCACTTCGAGCCAACTGTTATTTTTTTTTTACATGGCATAACGTCACAATACTATAACATAGCCTGATACACAATATCCCTCCATAATGCCCGATTTGTGGCTGCTCCTCTCCAATCCCTTGGGTACCTTGTACCCTCTAGGTCTTGCTCCATCTGGTCCGACCATCTTTCTCGCGTCACCACTCGTCGTCTTGTACCAACCGGATTCCCGTCGAACAATAGTTGCCCGGCATTCTCGCAACATGTCCTGTCCAGCGTATCCTTACAGCTTTTGAATACTGGGTTCACCGGCGAGTTGCGCGAGCTCATGGTTCATCCTTCGCCTCCATGGTCCGTCCTCCTTTCCTCACCAAAAATGGTTCTTAAGACCCGTCGCTCAAAAACTCCGAGTGCTCGCAGGTCCTCTTCAAACATTGTCCACGTCTCATGCCCATAGAGAACAACCGGTCTTATTAGCGTTTTATACAGGATGCACTTCGTACGGGAGCTAAGTCTGTTTGAACGTAGTTGCTTGTGGAGCCCATAGTAGGCACGACTTCCACTGATAATCTGCCTACGCGAGGTAAACATTGAGCCGAGATAGACAAATTCTTCAACTACCTAGAACTCATCGCCGTCGATCGTTACACTGCTGCCCAGTCGGGTCCTGTCGTGCTCGGTTTCGCCTGCCAGCATGTACTTTGTTTTGGACGTATTTATCTGCAACCCAATCTTCTCTGCTTGATTCCCCTGATTTGGTGATATCAGAGTTCAAGAAGCATTTTGTGCCTTCTGCCAAGTTTCTACTGATTTGCAAGCCCAACGGGTTTGATCCATTCGGAGGAGACTTGGTCCTATACCCAATGATCTGATTATCTCCAATCCGCACAACCTATCGCAATGTTTTGGGATGTACACTAGGGTGCCAATCCAATGTATGGAAAAAAAAATTAACCAACGAATTTCAAAATGAGTAGTGTTAAAAAGTGTTGTCTCTTCGAAAATAGCTGTGCTCAATCGGACTTCGTTAGAAATCGACTTTCTGGACCAATTTTCGAGTTGCCGAAGTGAATTAAATTTGACTTGTCCCAGAAAGTCGATATTTATAAACACAAAAAATTAAATTTAATTTGAAGAAATTAATTAAGAACTTGAGTTGAAGGAAACCAGGCTAATTTTAAAAGCAAAAGATTGCAATGCTAAGAAATAAGAAGTTAAGAGCAAGTTGAATTGAATTTTTTTCGATGTGTATCTTGATTTTAATTAGGCTAGCTAAAGCTCGATTCAAAGTAAATCTGGACGCACGGTTTAATACACCACCGCGTCCCTGGTGGTTGGCACAAAAAAAAACATTTATCAGGCATTTGTTGATGTTTCATTGACGAAGAAATGCTGAAAAGAGTTTCTCGATTGATCGATGTATCTCGAAATTACAGATCATGGAACTTGAGAAAAAAAAATTAATTGTACACAAACATCTAAAGAATTCTTCGTGGTCTGCCTAAAAAATAGCATAAGTGTTAAAATTCCCAAAGTCAACGGTGTGTCTTGTAATCAAACGTTACAAAAATACTCTGAGTGTGGATAGAGCACAGCGCATGTATCGTAAAAGTGGCACTAGGGACAAAGAGATGAGGAGATAGGTGTTGAGGTACGTGAAAGGCAACTCAGGTGATTTGCCAAAGAAATACGATTCCAACTTTTCCACCGTGCGTCTTTTTGTGCCAGTAAACATCCGCATCGCTCCCTGAAAAAAAAAATTACTGACCAAACGCGAACACGATTACTATATCAACGAGTTTTGACGAAATTTGATGGCTGTATTTTAATGAATGACGAAACATAATTCGAAATGGATTATAAACAAATCCCCGGACGAAAATTTTACCTGGCAACTGATCGTAGATGTCCCCTCTAGGTTGTTTTTCCTGATAAATTTGCTCGAAAACTAATTATTTGACAAGGAATCTGCATGATTTACATTAACGAGTGTCTGAAAAGGCGGATTTTACCCTTCATTCGGCAACACAAGACCAGCGTTATGTTTTGGCCGGATCTAGCCAGCTGCCACTACTCTAAGGAGGTACTAGAATGGTATGCGGTAAACAATGTTAATTTTGCACCAAAGAAATTAAACCCCCGAATTGCCCTGAGTTCAGACCGATCGAAAAGTATTGGGCAATTGTCAAGCGAAAACTTCAAGGATGCGATAAAGAAGTGACAAATGCACAACAAATGCGTTTAAAGTGGAATAAGTTCGCCGGTACAGTTTCACCAGTGACTATGATGGCATCGACCAGCGAGATCATGATGGTATCGATCACAAGTAAAGTGCGACAGTACGTTCGAAACGGTAAAATGTAATATCTTATATATTGTTTGAAAGCTGAATACTCTTTTGTTTGACATTTTGATCAACCGTGTATGTTGTTTAATTCTTGAGTTATGATCACTTTAGTTCATCCAAATTTACTTTGAATCGGGCTTTAGACCACCAACAATTACAAAGTTATGCGCTGTATCTACGACAGTTTGCATGGATCCTTAATCTACCCAGATTGTGACAAAGTTAATGTACAATAAATACATCATGCATGTTTAAGACATTTGGTATAAAAAGAATCGATTTTGGAATTTTCCAATACTTTTACATTAAATTCACTTGGGAGATTTTTCATGGGTCAAAAAAGTCAAACTTTGACCGCATTGGGAGTCCACTTAACGAAGTCCGATTGAGCCCGAATTTTGCATGGGTTTTTTTTTCGAAGAGACAAAACTTTCGAACACTACTCTTTTTTGAAATTCGATGGTCAAGTATTTCCATACATTGTGAATTGGCACCCTAGTGTACATTGGGATTGGTTGTGCGGATTGGAGATAATGAGATCTTTAAATATAGGACCAAGTTTCCTCCGAATGGTTCAAAACCGATGGGCTTGCAAATCAGTAGAAACATAAACTTGCCAGAAGGCGCGAAATTATTTTTGAACTCTGATACCACCAAATCCTTCAAACGGTTTAAATTGGTTCAAATCGGCTTTCCAGCATTTTAAAAGTTTTACTTGTTGTCCTAATGAAAAACCATCATCACACCTTGTGAGTGGCCCGAATAGCATCTTGATAATCTTGATAAGGTCTTGATAATAACTTTACCGCCACTAAACCCCAAGCCAGTTAAAATCCAAACCCACTCTTTATTTTTCATCAGCGCCCCAAGTTGTCAGCTCTGAAATAATAGGAAGGCAGTTTGTTCTGGATGTTGGATGTTCTTCAATAGATGACAGTCGCTTTCCATCGGTAAATGGCACTCGATTGAGGAACGAAGACCAACATTTGGTTGATAAAAAAAACAAGAGGAAATGCCTTGTCTGTTAAAGTCGTTGATGAACTGTGGACAAAATGCACAAATCCTCTGGTGGCTTAAGTGTTGAATTATTGGGTTTCAACACATTAGTTTATATCACTTATGATTTACAACTTGGTGTGGAAGCCATGATAAACCTCTTGAAATAAAAAATATTACTTGGGTTTTAAAAGGTTTCCTTTTCAAAACAAGAGTCGCCCTTCGTTATCTGCTCGCTTTGAATCAAAACTTGCGTATGCAATAAAAAATGGAACTTGATAATTAAATATGAATATTTTATATGCACTTTATGTGCTTCAATTCTTAGCGCTTCACTATGTAGGATAGTGTTCACCAGGCGATACAGTCCTTAGTGGCTTGACCAATTAAAGATTTGATAGGAATGAATTGGCAAAAGCTCTATATTGTTCTATACGTAAAGATAACAAGACAGCAGATATTTATATTTCAAACCCAGACGCCCAAATCCAGACGTCACTTATTTAAATTCATTGTGAGGTTTACTTGGACTATTTTTCGTTGAGGTTCAAAAATATATCTTCTTTTGTTCTTAATAAAAAAAAACAACGCCCTCTATTAAATGCAATACCGCTGCTAATCATCATATGATTTAAACAGTTGATATTTAATAATAAAAAGTCTGTTTCTCGCTCGTTCTCCCAGTACCGCATCCAAAGAGAGGAATTAGATTTTCCTTCATCATGTCACTTTATCATATTTATCCACTACCAGCAAATCAAACACTTATTAAATTCTTCAGAAGCAATCCAGCATAGCTAACCAACAGCCGGAAGATTCTTTTGTGCAAGCAAAATATTTGTCTGGTGTAGTATTAAATTACTGTGGCACGTGCTGGAATCGATCTGTCGTGTGATATAGTATATAATCGCCTCACTAGGATGCGGTAATGATGCTAGACTTTCTATGTTATTTTGCATTTAATCGCGGCACTCCGGTGGGATTGATAAATAATATAATAATTCTACGGAATAGATTCTTATTGTTCGAGAATGATTTTTATTGTTTTGTTATTCTTATTTCTGCTTTATTGACAAGTTACAATTGAAAGGTTTGTTGTTTTGTATAAGTAAAAATTATGATAGCGAGCTGCACTGTTATTCAGATTTGTTGGTAAATTCCGAACTAGTAATGTGAGCAGATCGTTTCCCATACCGGTTTTAGTAAATGTTTTATACTTGCACATTCATGCAAGTTAATCAAGCTAAAATAAATAAATCTCTGTAAGGTTAATGCTCAATGGTTACCCAAATAATAGAAGTACTATCATTGCAAATGATTCTTCTATATTACTTGAAAGAATTACACCAAGTTACAATGAACACCCCCTCGCGGTTTGCCCAAAACACTGGCTGGGAATCGATCAGCTGCGAATTGTTTCCCTCTGCTGTTTCCAAAATAAGCAAACAATTTATCAACATGATAGATAGATTTACGAAACTTAAATATTTAAGCTGACAGTGCTTTGCTGTTTGCGGAGCAAACACAATCCTATAAATATTGCCATGCGATGCTGCTGCTGATGATGATGTTGATGATGACAATGATCGAAACTGACGGGCTATCCGTTTGCCAGATGGAGCCATGTAGAACCCGAATGCCAGCCCAAACGCATAAGTATAATGTCATATGCAACAATGTGACATCGGTGAAAAAGAACATTTAACCATTTGGGTTTGGTGGCGGCAACAAATTCAGCAAGGCGTGTTTGTACAGCGACAAGCTCTGTATGTGTACCTGCTTTCCACACAGTTCACTCAATAAATATTCACAATGTAATGGGTAGAACTGGTAGATGCCACTAGCATGCATGAAAATGTAACAACGTGCTTACAATTGTTTTAATTTTCTGGTACAAAGAACCGGTAAGCCACATGGTAGGAAATTGGATTACTTTCCAAAAGTTGCACTTGGCGAGTGAAATCACATTCCGTTTGCTGCTAATTTGCTGAGCAACAGACAAAAAAAAGAAATGGGGGGACTGGTTTCTTTTATAGCATGGTTGTATGCTGTAGTATGATAAAGGGTTGTTTGAATTGCTTGGGATTATTTAAAACTTGAACGAAAAACTGCTTTGTTGGAAAATTAGAAGATGTATTGCACCACGCACCACACTTCACAGTAGTACAAATGGCCAGAATCACGGCCTTATTTTTAAATGATAATTCTCTAAGAATTTAGCACGTCCGATGATAATTTATGTTGGTACATAACTGTTCCACAGCACTTTGGTCGAATAAGTAAAATTTTTCGACATAAATCTATAACCAACGATACTATAACAAGAATATCTATTGCATTTTGGGAGAGTTTTACTCAGAGACCCGGCAACCCTATTCAATTTACTAGCGTCTGTCAATAGCCAACATATCACGGGCCTTATTTGAATAAGACCCATCTGACGTTTGTTACTACGAGTACCAACGCCAGTATTGTTTACAGACTCTTTTGCTACAGGAAAATGGCAGCCCACCAGGTCCCTGGTTTTACTTCAAGAAATGATCTATCATTTCGACGGATGGGTCGGGTGTGGTGAGCTGGTGGTGAGAATCATATACAATTATGATCCATACTATTTGTTTGCCATACTCGCCGTTCCACCATATCTTGGAGCAAGTGAACCATTATCCCATTGTGTGAGTGGTGTCGTAACCGAGCACGATTTCGAAGAACACTAGAACCTCAAAAGTTAACCCGTTCCAAAAAAGAGAACAAAGAATTCTTCATTCTCAGTTCCATCTGATTCAGGGGATCGATAAAAATTATGGAATCATTGAAATTCGTAAGCTGCCTTCTCTTCGGTCAAATTTGTCACTTTGATGGTGGTGGTTTGACCGCAGTCCAATTTTTAATTTAAAGGAAACGACTAAAAGTACACTTTTTATCTTTGTGGCAACCTATGTTATTGTTTATTAATAAAGGGTGTATTCGATAAAAATGGCACACAGAAAATCTTCTGTAACATTTGAATCGTATGAGTAAAAAACCTAGAAATTTGAATAGATCTTATCCATAGTGTATTATTTACATCTGCCAAGTTTCATAGCTATACATTCAGTAGTTCCAGTCATGACGTCGAAACAAGAAATTGTCCGTGAGAAAATTTTGTGCAGTCACAATCAAAATCCAGGGGCGTCCCACCGGTGAATTGCTCAAAGGCTTGGAATTGCAAATACAACTGTGTCTCGTGTAATAAGAACCTTCAAGGAGCGTCTGAGTGTCCAAAGGAAGGAAGGGAGTGGTCGTTAAAGTGGTCCAATGGACAGTAAAATGGCCAGGAAAGTCGTACAACAATTCAAGAACCGTCCAAACATGTCAATTCGAGATGTCGCTAAAAAGTCTAAGGTGTCAGTCGGTTTTGTGCAGAAAACCATGAAGCGTGCTGGGTTACATGTTTACAAAGTGCAAAAAGCCCCAAACCGGAATGAAAAACAAAACATCACTGCGAAAACCCGCGCCCGGAAACTTTACACGAAGCTGCTCACCAAATCCGGTTGCATCGTGATGGATGACGAAACATACGTCAAGGCCGACTTCCGTCAACTTCCTGGGCAAGAATATTTTGTTGCCAAGTCGAAGTTCGATGTTCCGGAGGATGTTCGAAAGAAGAAACTATCGAAATTTGCAAAGAAGTTTCTAATCTGGCAGGCGATTTGCGGATGTGGTGAAATAAGTGCTCCCTTCATCACTTCCGGAACAATAAACGGTGCGATTTACACGGAAGAGTGCCTTAAGAAGCGTCTCTTGTCATTCATTAAGAAGCACAAAGGATCAACTCTGTTTTGGCCTGATCTAGCATCCTGCCACTACGCTCGAAACGCATTGGAGTGGTACCGAGCCAACGGAGTCAATTTTGTACCAAAGGATATGAACCCACCAAATTCACCGGAACTTCTTCCAATTGAAAAATTCTGGGCAATTATGAAAACGGAATTTTGCAAACATCCCAAAACTATAAAAACAGAGCTAGAATTGAAGAAAATTTTGGGTAAAAACAACAAAAACACTGGGAAAATCGGTTGTACAAAATTGGATGGGTGGAGTGAAAAGGAAGGTGCGGGCATTCGGGATGGGAGACGAAATTGAATAAAACAAATATTGTAAATCAAAACTCATTAGTAGTTCTTCATTCCCTGAAAATTTCAAGAAAATCCGATAATCAGTTTAATTTTGATGAGTATATATGTGTGTGCCATTTTTATCGAATACACCCTTTAATACCTGGTTTTCTCAAGGTATAATAACTGAAAATAATTGCACCGTTACAAAAAGAGTGAATATTTACATCCTGGTAATTATCTGAGTGTTCTGCACGCCTCTTCTTCTTGTACTCGTTGGTTCGTTTTCGAGAATCATTTTAACTGGGCTGTCATCCGACATTCTTATGACATGCTCAGCCCATGGTAACCGACCGATTTTATCGATGTGTACGATGGTAGGTTCTCTCAGCAACTGATGCAACTCGTGGTTCTTTCGCCTCCTCCGCGGTGGTCTTCCATCTGCACTCCACCGTAAATCGTACGCAGCATCGTCCATTAAAAGACACCAAGGACGCGTTGGTCCTCCATTGGCAATGTCCATGTTTTGTGGCCGTAGAGAAATACCGGTTTAATTAATGTCTTTTAGATGGTCAACTTTGTAGCTCGGCAAACTTTGTGCGATATTAGCGTCCTTCAGAGTCTAAAGTAGGCACGATTGCCAGCTACAATGCGCCTTTGTATTTCTCTGCTGGAGCAACCTGACGTCGCCGCAAGGTACGCGCTTATGTGGAACGAAGCCAACAGAACGAGTGGTTCGACGAGGAATATCAGCAGGTGTTTAATGAGAAGAACGCAGCGCGGACACTTATGCTGCGTCAAGCTACCTGTGGAACGATACAAACAGAAGCGGCGACAGCAGACCCAACTCTTCTGGGAGAAAAAGCACCGTCAGGAGGAGGAGGAGTGTGAGGAACTAGAACAGCTCACATGAAGCGTGAAAGAAGCTCAACGCATCCCACAGAGGCTTCGTGCAGCGAGCCGAAACGTGTCGGGATAAGGGTGGGAGAATCCTAACGGATGATCGAGAGGTGACCGAAAGGTGGAAGCAGCACTTCGATGAACATATGAATGGAGTACAGGAAGAGGACCAAGACAGCGATGGAAGAGACGTAGTCGATGCAATAAGTGACGGAGATGTGCCACCCCCGACGATAAGTGAAGTTATAGATGCCACCAAGCAGCTGAAGAACAACAAATCGGTTGGAAGGGATGGAATCAGAGCAGAACTTATCAAGATGGGCCCGGACAAGCTGGCAAATTTCCTGCATCGACTGATAGTCAGGATTTGGGATACCGAACAAGCTGCACTGTGAAAGCTATCGTGCGATCACTGTCCTTAATGCCGCCTATAGAGTATTATCCCAAATCATTTTTCCAGCGACTGTCGCCACTAGCAAATAGATTTGTGAGAAGTTATCAGGCCGGCTTCATCGAAAGACGGTCTACAACGGACCAAATACTCACTTTGCGGCAGATCCTCCAAAAGTGCCGTGAATATAGAGTCCCAACGCATCATCATCGACTTCAAAGCCGCATATGATACAATTAACCGACATGAGCTATAGAATATCATGGACAAGAACAGCTTCCGGGGAAGCTGACCCGACTTATCAAGGCTACGATGGATGGAACCCAGTGCTGTGTGATGATATCGGGTAGATTATCGGGTTCCTTCGAATCCCGCAGGGGGCTTCATCAAGGTGATGGTCTCTCTTGCTTCCTGTTCCACATTGCTCTTGAGGGTGTAATGCGACGAGCGGCGTTTAACATGCAAGGCACGATTTTTAACAGATCCGGTCAATTTATCTGCTTTGCCGATGACGCGGATATTATCGGCAGAACATTTGAGGCGGTGGCAGAGCAGTACACCAGACTAAAGCGCAAAGCAGAGAAGATTGGGTTGAAGATTAATACGTCAAGGACCCGACTGGACAGCAGTGTAACGATCGACGGCGATGAGTTCAAGGTAGTCGATGAATTTGTCTATCTCGAAGATCCGGAGGTGGATTATCAGTGGAAGTCGTGCCTACTATGGGCTCCACAAGCAACTACGGTGAAACAGACTTAGCTCCCGTACGAAGTGCATTCTGTACAAAACGCTAATAAGACCGGTTGTTCTCTATGGGTATGAGACGTGGACAATGCTTGAAGAGGACCTGCGAGCACTCGGAGTTTTTGAGCGACGGGTGTTAAGAACCATCTTTGGTGTAGTACAGGAGGACGGATGATGGAGGCGAAGGATGAACCATGAGCCCGCGCAACTCGCCGGCGAACCCAGTATTCATAAGGTGGCAACAGCTGGAAGGATACGCTGGGCAGGACATGTTGCGAGAATGCTGGGCAACTATCCTGCAAAAATGGTGTTCGACGGGAATCGGGTTGGTACAAGACGACGTGGGGTGCAACGAGCAACATGGTCATACCAGGTGGAGCAAAACCTAGGGTGTATAAGGTGCCTAAGGGATTGGAGAGGAGTAGCCACGAATCGGGCATTATGGAGGGATATTGTGTATCAGGCTAGGTCATAGTATTATGACATTATGCCATGTAAATAAAATAAATAAAAATAAAAATAATAAGTATAGACTGTCGCAGAAAATAAAGGCACACTTTTGTTATGCTGCCATTTGAACATACATTTTCTAGGGTAGTCTTTTCGGCTCCATCTCATTGTTTACACCAAAACGTCAAACTGAACACAACTCACAGCAAAGTTTCACGCACATTTCGAGAGATGGGAAATATTTCCGTTGAAAAATGCCGTTCCATAGTGCACAAGTGGAGCACTATTCCAGGATTATCACGAGGAAGTTGGTGAAACTGGAAAACGTTGGAGCGAAAGCGGTGCGTATTGCTATCCGGAAGTTCGGGGAGGAGTATTCTCTTGCCACGAAATGGACAAAAAAGGGGCGTCGAACCTCAAATTGGACAACAAAACCAGACGAGCTTTTTTTTAGGCAAGATGGGCTTCAGTTCGAGATTAAGTCAAAAAGCTGAACACCTCAAAGTCCAACATTCACCGAGCCAAAAAAAAATTGAAGCTGAAGACAGACAAGAAGCAGAACAGCCAAACAGACGTCTTACACAAGCAGCCAGCGTGAAACCACTTGCTTGAAAAAAATACCAGTTGCCGCTGATTCGTCAACTTTACAATCCTGTAATATTCTGGTCCAACTTTGCTTCGTGTTATTACACCAAGTTGGCCATGGATGTTGCACAAACAACCAGACAGACTAGAAGTAGTATTATTCCGATATTGTAACACTTGTTTATTCTTGCAGGGTGTTATAAAATTCCTTAGAGAAAATGGATGTATAATTTAATTTAGGTTAGATTTTAATGTAGTTCTGTGCTTTGTACTGTGAAGTGACAATTTTAATGTTGAGTGTGCCAATCGTATCTACTTTAAATTCGTAGGAATGTATATTGGGTACATAAGTTTAGTCTTCTTCTTTAATCTATAAAACTGTTCTACTTGCATGACAATCCGTATTATTAGTGCATTTACTATAGGAAATCTTGTTCAAACTAGGTTAAATTTAGCATTACTTAACATTCATACATACCTGTTATTTTGTATATGTATTGTAAAACTAATAAGTATGTGATATTGGCAAAGACTGACACTGATCGAAGCTAGAAACTTTATATCTTTTTACTTGATTTTAGGTGGAACAACGAATGATTCAATTATACGAATCCAAAAGAAAATACAAAAAAAATCTCACCTAATCACATCGTTAAACTATGCGCATTACTTACCAAGGACAATGCCAGAGGTTGACAGTTCTAAACCAATAATTCTGGCTTTAAGGTATGCACCATCGCCGTTGTGATCCGACGTACTTACGCTTGCACCGATGTCCTACACTGCGATTTTAACGGCTGGTCTCTCTAGAATTCCGGTTGCTGTTTGCAATAGCGCACGACGGCCCTGTCCATCTGTGGACCATGTTGCACCTTTCGGCCAGCAGTTCCTTGGCAGCGTCTCGTCTACGATGACGACAATATCCCTTCCCTTACAGGATTCACAGAATGAAATTACTTGGTCCTTCGGGTTAGGGTTGGTAGGTATTCGGCTACCCAGCGGCGCCAGAATCTGTTAGCGTAGACCTGTGACATCTTCCATGTATATGAACGATTGGGGGCTTAGATCCATCTGACGAGCCGAGCAGGAAATGATTCAGTGTGAGTGATTGGGACAGTTTATCATCTAGTGGCAGTCTGTCAACGGACGTGAATTGACGATTAGTTCGGCCAACATGTTTCGAAGTAGGTCGTCGGTGGGTGTACTTTAAGGCTTTCTTTACGGAATAGACAAGACCCGCCTGCCAAAATGCGCAGAAGTAGGGTTGCACAAGCAACCAAACATACTAGAAGAAGTAGTATTCCGATTTTGTAACACTTGTTGATTCTTGCAGGGTGTACGAAATCGGAATACTGCTTCTTCTAGTCTGTCTGGTTGCTTGTGCAACAATGGGCTAGTACAAATTGGAACACGTGTACCTAAGCACATGAATCCCCCTAATTGACGCGAAATACGGCCAGCTGATGCAGTAGAAAAGTTCACAAGAGCCGTCTAAAAACGTGGCTAATCAATCTGTGCAGAACCTTATGAAGAACGCACCTTATAAATGCGCACAATCCTAAAGGATTATCATAAAAAAAAATTTTTTTTTAAACACGTTCACTGATGTAAAAATAACAAAATGCTTCGAAACAGTGCTCTCAGTTCACACGACTGCTTCCTCGAAGCCTATATAACAATTTCACTAGATTATTTCCCCAAAAGGAATAGAATGAATTTATTTTTAAGCGTTTTCCGGTGTGTTTTTTACAGCAAAATTGCGCATTAAAGGATTAGCGAAACGGATCGAGAAGGAAAAAGTCAGCAAAAATCTTTCATAAACTGCTGATGAACAATGTTGAGAAACCATACGTAAGAATAAAAGTTGATAATAAAAATACACAGGTTTTTTAACGAACTGAAGGTGTGCCCTTTCTTTCTGGGACGGTATATATTCGATATATATTACGCGAATGTGTAAATGAGAAGTTCAGCACAGCAAATAAAACAACTGTTCGCCTAATTAGAATTTGATTACTATAAGTACCGTGAATCCGGGTGAAATTGATCACTTTTGCCGATTTTTTTGAAATACCATTCGGTAGAAGAGTATTTTATTTAGTAGGCAATTTAATTGGATATACTAGCCGCTAATAATAGTTTAACCACGTATGAAAGAATATTTTTAAAGCACAACTAGTTTATTTCATTAAATTACAAATATTCTACGCGGGGTGAAATTGATCACTTAGAAATCAAGACGACATTATGGATAAACTATGTTCTATAGCCTGATCTTAATTATTTTCCGTCGGTCTATTTTCGGTCCGAGTCCAAACACCAACACTAGGGAGATGACTTCACTTGGGTCCTACAGATTGAAACAACTTAACACGTGATCAAAATCCCTATAATGCCGACTAGAATTGATTCAAGACCCTCTGGGGTGGGAAACAATTTCGGTTACCACTGCGCTATCGGTAAAATTTTGTCAATTTCCAAATAACAATTTGAAACATAATTAAACTAAGACGATTTCCTCAAGAAATCTAACTTGTCTTGGTTGATGATAAAAAGGGTATTGTTTTTTTTTTCTTCAATTATAGAATTAAGCTTATTTTACTGCAATGTTTGGTTCTTGTTAATGTTCAATGAAAAGTCAGATAATAGTAGAATAATACTAGTCATGTTAGGGGAGAACAGTACAAAACGCACTGGTGGGGGAGTATGACCCACTGAATAAGTATGCTCAAATCATCAAAGCCTTAGCTTCAATGGAATGATAGTTAATCAATATTTGAATAAAACAGCATAACTCATAATTTTATATTACTATAAGGTACTAAATACACCAAACTATGATCTAAATTGAAGAAATTTTCCCGACTGTACATCACATGTTAAAAATAGTGTTTTTAAAATAAGCTTTTACCATGCATTAATATCCATGGTTTATAATAAATTCACATCACATATATTGTACACAACAAAACTTCAAGATAGTATAAAAATTTCACTATAATTAAACGTATTTTCAGAATATTTAGACAAAACTATGCAAAACTAAAACTGGGGCAGAACGCACCGTGGCATTATGTATACGTCTACACGCTTAAAAAAAAAGTACCCAGTGGAGCGGTTAAGTGTATGAAGCAGTCAACGTGGGGTATAAATAACTTGCTTTTCTACCCAAAAGTGAATAATTTGAACCCAATGGTAGATAAACACAATCACACCCAATTTGCTTCCCACACTTAACTGCTCCTATGGGTACTTTTTTTGTAAGCGTGTTTATAATGAGGAGTTGGCAACATATCACAACGTTTTGCGCAACGTCTTTATTCTATATCCATTGGCTGCTTACTACCAAACAGAGCTAAGAGGACGTAGTGATGTTGCAACCTCCTCACTTTACAACTCTAATGAGTAGCTCTTTATAGCCGTGTGATTACTTTTTACAAGCGGTGCATGCTATCCCAATAATGTGGTGCATTTTATCCCAGTGTTATAGTGCGTCTTACCCCAATTTTACGGTGCATATTGAGCAATTAAACAGGCGTTTTACCCAGGAGTCGTTTTGGGATCAAATTAGAAAATGTTTGTGAAAAATTATCGTTATGAATTTAAATCACAATTCATCTACAACGAAAAAAGCGTAATGCATCATACCCGATAACATATTCCTAAATTTCAGCTTCCATTCCATTATTCGTAATTCACGATGTTGCTTAAACGGTGCGTTTTGTACCATCCTCCCCTACATGTTCTTTTAATACTCTCGTCTGCGTTTTTGAAAAGAAGATTTTTTGCAAAAATTAAATGTGTAAAAAAATGAAAAGTAGCTAAATTAAAAAAAAAACTATTCAACGAAAACATGGTAGATAAAAGCCAATTAACTGCAATCATTGACTCAATTGCTATGCCGGACATTACAGCTTTAGTTTTGTTAGGCTTTATCTAAGTAGCAAAATTGGGCTTCATTTTGTTGGTCATCACTGATCAATTTCACCCGAATTCACGGTACATCTATATAAATTAAAAATTATTTTTGTCTATTTGTCTGTCTGTCTCTCTGAACCTTATAGACTCAGAGACTACTGAACCGATCTGCGTAAAAAAAAGTATGCAGGAGTTTTTGGGGCCGTAAAAGGTTCTTTTGATAGTTAGAGACCACTCTGATCTCTGTAAAGCGGGGTTCCCATGCAAATGAAAAACAAATTTCTGCATAACTCGAGAACTAATCAAGCAAATGGAAACAAATGTGGCAGATGAATATTTTGAAAGCCACAAATGTTTCTAAGGTGACTAAACACCCCTCCCTTTTCTGAAAGGTAGGGGGGCTCCCATACGAATGAAACACATTTTTTTTAATAATTCTAAAAATAATTAGGCAAATGGAACCAGCAAATGAAAGCAAGAAATTTTTCAATGGTGGTTTGAAACTGAAACCTCTCCGTCCATTGAAAGGAGGGGGGGGGGGGCTCCCCTACAAATGAATCATGCAAATGGAATCAGATTTAGCAGGTGGAGGTTGATAAACGTAAAAAATGTTCTAAGGTGACTTGAGACCCCTCCTCTACCTAAAAGGGAGGGTTCCCATACAAATGAATCACAAATTTCTGCATAACTCGAGAACTAATGAAGCAAATGGAATAAAATTTGGCATGTGGGGGGTTTTAAAGGTAATGATTGTATGGTAATTTAAGACCGTTTCCCTCACTGGAAAGGGGGTTCTCGTACAAACGAAACACAAATTTCAACCAAACATGATAACTAGCCAGGCACCTAAAACACAAAATATGGGTTAGAAGCATGTTTTTAGAAGTGTGAACAACTTTTTAGTCAAGAAGAAAACTCATGCCGAAAAACATACATAATCGTGTCAGTTCTATTAAATTTTGATTCATTTTATTGCAAGCGTAGCAGCGCTCGCACCGGGTTCAGCTAGTACCGTATACTTTCCATTTTCCGAGACCTAAGATCAACCCTGGGCACCGAACAACGCACCTTAACAAAAATACACATAAATTAAGTTTTCACCCCCAATGGCTTCCGCAACCAACCCCAACTCCACCATCAGAGTACTGTCAGCTGTCGCTGGAACCGAGCCGTCGTCGTCGTCGTCATCGTCATCGGATCCTGCTTATGATCCCAGTCGAAACAATGGAAGGAAAAAAACACAATTTTCCTTTCACTGCCTCAACCATCCATGGCGGAAATGTACAAGTCACACCAAGGCATTTACAGCATATCCCCTCCCCACTGGGCACCACCCCTACCTCAACCGTTCGTACTGAACACATCAGTGGTGGTATTAGTTTCCAACCACCGGTACGCATTCGTGTTGGAGCATTATATACAATAAGGATCTGAGCCACACTATGGCTAAACAGAACTAGCGTGTGCTCGTTCGCTCCACAGCGTTTCCTGGCAAGAAGCGTTGAGAGTGCTCGTACAAATTATAGACACACCCAATTATTTTCGCTCTCTTTCGCTTTGCCGGGCCGATACGGAAACCTGTGTCCTTTTCCAGCACATGCACAATATACACGGTACCGTCAGCCACCGTCGCCGTTTAACTAATATCCCATTTGGCATTTGGCGCTGGCGTGGTTTCGCCTAAAATAAATGTTTTACTTAGCAAGGAACACAGTTTTCACAAGTTTTTGAAGCCAGAGTCCCGTCTGGAGTCGAGATTTTCTAGCTGAGCGTGAGCGAAAGGAAAAGTGGGTTGGTAGATGGGGTGGTATTCGGGTGCCAGGGGAGGGGAGATTTCTTCTGTATGTTTTTGTTGTTGTCATTGCATTGGTACTCTTTGGTGTGGAGGTTACAATACAATCTCGCGCGTGGACGATCCTTAGCTCAACTTGGATTGGGTGAGCTATGCCTCGGTTGGAAGCTGCTGGCTCGATATTTGGCAACAGGAGAGCAACTAACGAGGGTTGTGTGATCTCGGCGGAAAGAGAAATTATTACAACATAGCACAAGGATCTGCAATCAGGCTGTCGGAAGAGGGGATGAGATGAGGTGGTTGGCATTCACATCTGACGGAGGGAAAACATCCGTATCGTATCCTGTGTGATGTTGTAGTTGACAGAGAGAGAACGAGCATCGCCGAGCGAATGGATAACATTTAGTTACGAGTTTTTGCATACGACAGACGCGCGCGCCATTATCATGCATACGTGAGCGCAAAATTTTCACAATTTTCCACAAAGTTAAAATAACATTTTCATTTTTCTCTCGAACGCCGACGTGTGACGTGGTGTGTCTTCGGAAAATCCGAGAGTTTCGATTAGTCTTTTGACGTCAACCTAGCCGCACTGCGATGCAAAGGATACGTGCGCTCGGTACAAACTCGGTCACTACTGTTGGGAAGTGTTCAAATGGACTACCTTGAATAAAATGTGGATAAGTGATTCAACCAAATATAATTGAACAGATTATGCTCAATGTGAAAAAATAACAATTTTTTGTAATAAAAGTGAATATATAAGTGAGAAATGCACTCCTCAGTTTCGCCTCTTTCGTCGTCATCTCCGTTGGATTTAAGGCCGGTGCTTGGAGGAACAATTATCCCGTCTATGCACCATACTACACATGACTCTAGCCACAGAGTTCACAGTCCCTCTGGCAGCGGTGGCAATAGTCTGAACCATCCTCATTCACAGCATCATCTGCATCACTCTCAACATCACATTCTTCAGCAGCAGCATCAACAGCAGCAGCAACAACAACAGCAGCCTCAGCAGAGCACTGCAAGCGGAAATAGCAACAGTGGCACTAACCATAACAGTAGTAGTACTACTAGCAACCTAGGAGCTGGCAGCAGCAATCGACCGGAATCCAGTGATGGCGAAACAAATAGTGGCGACGGTGCTAATGGAAGTGGTGGCGGTAGCGGTGCGAACGGAACCGGAAACGGCTCGAAATCATCACGCGCTCAAGCACTGGTGAAACCACCCTACTCCTACATTGCACTCATTACGATGGCGATACTGCAATCGCCCCAGAAAAAACTTACACTCAGTGGAATATGCGAATTCATCATGAGCAGGTAGGTGTTTGGAGGGGAGATAATTGTTATTATAGGCAATGAAATTGTCAACACAGGGAATATATTGGATCAAAATAGCAATTAGTGATATTCTTTGAAAGTGAACTTTAATAGGAAATGACAGGAGAAGATCTCTTTCTTTAAATTATAATGATAATTTTATCGCATATGGACATTTTCTAGAGGTTAATTTGTCTTCTTCTTCATATATGAAGTATTTTAAAAGTATCTTGTTCTGAAAAATATGTCCAATATACTTTGATTCAAAATCTTGAATTTTCGGTTGGATGGATTAATGTTACCTCCGCCCAACAATGTTTTTCATAAAGTAGATAACAGACGGTTCCTAAGGGTAGGGAAAAATAAATCTAAAATACTAAGAAACCCAAGGGATACTTCGTGAATGTTGACCCGTAATCCAGACACAAAATGTTCATCTGGTTTAAAATTGATTTTTAAAAGTTATCTTCACTTTAAAAAAAAACGCATTAACGAGATTGTACAAGATTGTAATTGGAAAAGTAGGAAAATTTATGATCACTTTAAAAAAAATAAAAACACTGAAACATTTTTCAAACTATCACTTGTAAACGCGAGCAAACTCCTTTAAGGGCATACGGGATCAAGTCCCTATCGCTTTGAAGTTTTCCGAGCACAAACCTTAAAAACTATTAAGACTTCAGGCGTGAAATTTTCACGAATCGTTTGCTCCACTGCAGCATACATTGGTTAGCAATTTCATAGTTGTTTGTTTTGTTTTGTTTGTGATTTTTAGTCTAAAAAATCGTGAAGTGATAATTAATCACATAGAAAAAGGACTCCCTCCAGTTTCATCTTAAATTCCACCAGAAAAAGCTTATCCTTTGACAGTTAGCCCCATTTCGTCGGCAACTTACAGACTTCTTTATCGACACTAAAGAACTCGTTACCCAAGTAACACCAAAAACATCTTTTTGGTCAGTTATCTTGAAATTATGTTATACAGGAGTATTAAGAATGAAATGAAAAACATCTTTTGTCATATACAAGCTGAGAGGATGTTATCGCAAAACAATTGTCTTTCATAAGTCACCCATGCATTTTTCTAAAACTTATGACTTAATTTAAGACTCAAATATGACCATAACAGCGCAATTAACCGATCTTTTTATAACATCTTTTAGATCGCATAAGAAGTTTTAAAGATGCACTTAATAATATGTTAGTTGATTTATACCATCATAATAACCAATAGGTTATAAATCATGTTAATAAAAAGTGAAACTAAATGCAGAAATGCATGAACACAACAATTCAATCCATCAAGGGTAAACACATTCCGAAGTTGACAGTAACGTTTGTTATGAGTATGATGAATTTATTTATGAACTCCCATGACTTTTTATACATTTTTCATATCGATTAAAAGGTAGATCTTCTTAAGAAACGGTTACAGAATTGGACTACCTACATGAAAAACATAACGTACTTTAAAACAAACATATTTTACGGAACTATAGCATGCAATAAGAATCACCATCAGTAGTTGATTCATTACGGTCCACATGAAGCGTCATTTTTCTAAAATTTCTGGAGCCAAATGACATTTCAGTAAGAAGCTGCTCTAATATGGTTATTATGATGTTATAATAACTAACTCAAATAATTTGCAATGGACCGTCATCAGTTTGTTATAAGACTGCTCTCAAGATGTATTTTGGACTCCATTTCAACTTCATGCCATAACTATGGACAAAATTACAGTGCCGGTTGAATCTATGATTCCAATTATCACAAAAAATTTCGAAAGCTGCCATTTTTTTCGATTATTGAGATGATACATTTTGTGTAAGAAAGAAAATTTCTCGATAATCTAGACATTTTTCTTATGTTTTAAAAAAAATTTAATCGACAGTGTAGACCATGTGTCTAATCCACTTTGACGATTTTTGATGATTCATACAGAGAGCATGAGCATGATTGACCGCCCGAGGTTGCTACTCCGTTTTTGCCAGATCAGCTGTTATTACACAGAGAACCAACAGATGATGCTTGGGACTAACATACATCTTCAATGTGTAAAAACTGGTGATTTCGAACTGAGGCAATACCGGCGCTGGCCCCGTCTGAATGCAGGCCAAGTAAGGAAAGGGTAGAAATATGTTGATGTGATACTCGCTTTATTGAAAGCCGAGAACGCCTCTGCACTTCCACGAGAAATCACTGGGATTTTGGATAACAGGATTGGGTAGCAGCAGGGTTCGTTTTGGTTAACGATAAGCTGTCAAGTGAAATATTTAAAAATAAGAACCGATTTAAACCAACAGTACACACTTCGATTTTTTTACATAAATCTGTAAAGTTTTACCGAGTTCTCAACAGTTGAACGTTCGGTAATCCTTTTTTACGGATTTCGGTGAAATTTTACAGATATCTGTAAAAAAAATTACCGTAAATTGGATTACCGAACGTTCAGCTGTTGAGAATTTGGTAAAACTTTACAGATTTATGTAAAAAAATCGAAGTGTTTAGGATGCTATTGGGGTCACTCACAAATTGTGATTGTGGTTTTTCATTGGGAAAACAAAGTAATTTTTAATAATGCTAAAAAGCCGATTTTGACTGGTTTAAACCAACAGTAAGGATGCGATAGGGGCCACTCAGAGAGTGTGATAGTGAAATTTTATTAAGAAAACAGGTACATTCATCTCAACGCCTAAGAGGCAATTTGGACCGATCTACACCAACAGTACGGATGCCACTGTAATCACTTAAAAAAAATGGGGCAGTGGTTTATTTGTTCCAAGATAGGGTGGCACGACGAGCATGGTAACCGAATAATTTGGTCACAATTTGTCACATTATGTACTCACCACCGAACCATCTTACCTCGTGAACCACTACTTTTCATGCTCACTCGATCACTCGCGCAACGAACAATAGGCAACCGAAACAATAGACAAAACGCTACGCCCTATAACAAAACATTGCGGATCGAAGTGTCGACACAACCGATTCAACCAATTAAACTGATGTTCAATTAAATTTTATTAATATTGATTCAATGGGTAACAATAACCTGTCTTGCTGCATATCCTTGAGAGCGCTTGCTACCTCACGAGTCACCTGTACCCAACTCCACAGGCGTCCGTCCAGTTTCTCACTGAAACTGTTCCATACAATGACATCAAAAAATGTCTGCAAACAAGGCAGAATAGGCAGGTCGCAACAAAGCATCGAACACGCACTCACGCCGGCTAGTTGTCACGTAGAAAATTGTTTGAGTTCTGAAGAAATTGGAAATAGAATGAGAATTCTGGAAGGTCTAGTGGAGCTCCTGAAATTTTTCTGCGATAGTTCACAAGGCGAAAACGGAAACTGTTTCTGCTGAAGTATGTACCAAAATCTGTGGATCGCTTACAGCTTACAGTACAGTGAAGAGTTAGATTTTCACAGAAAGATCCACACAAATAGCGTACGCAGACTTGTATAAATAGAAGTGTAAACTCACGAAAAGCTTTAAAAGATGGATAAAAAAACGGAGGGAATCAAAAAAAAATCTAGTAAAAGACATCACAAGTTTTTGAAAAACTTTATTTGAAAATTTTTAAGAATCCTACAATATCTCCTGGGAGAATGATTGAGATTTTATCAGATGATGACATAGAGGAAACTTGAAACAAAACTCAGCACAATCTGAAGGAAGTTGAAGGTCTGAAGACTGATAATACCAAAGTTCAGAAGTAACAGAACAATAGGGCAGGAAATCAAGGCTTTCGAAGCCTTAAAAGCTTTTCAAAGTAAGTTACACCAACCCACACGAATATGACTGATAATACCAAAGTTCAGAAGTAACAGAACAATAGGGCAGGAAATCAAGGCTTTCGAAGCCTTAAAAGCTTTTCAAAGTAAGTTACACCAACCCACACGGATTTTGAAAGATTATTTTTAACAGATTTAGAGGAACGCATGTAAGTTATCTGATATAACTTTCGAGCAATAGATTAGAACAGATCGTTGCAACCTTGAAACGCTTGTTCAACAGGTTGACGAATTTGAATTGTACTTTTGTGCAAAGTTGTAAAAGTTGGTAACCCAAAATTTAATACTCAACAGTCAAAATTTTTAAGGCAAACAAAATCTACTTTGAAAAAGTTTTAGTAGTATTTATGTGACTTTTCTGAAAATTATTCGTTTATGCTTCGAGATGCTGCGCAAATAAGGTATTGGAATAACGATCAAGCTACAATTCATCCGCTTGTCCTTTATTATTCAGTGTCGAGAGGGCTAAAAACTTTATTGTAATTTCTAAGGTTCTTAAGCATAATACCATTAAAAAAAGTTGCAGCATGAAAATTGTTTATGAATTGCTTCCATTTTATTTTATTAAAAGTATATTTAATTCAACGTCCTTATGGTTATTTACAAATAGTTCATCCGAATGCCTTGATGTTAAGTAGTGAATTTTAGGCAATTTCATGTACCATTCGAAACACCACTTGGTGCTGATAAAGAATCGTGGTTATGTTTTGAATAGGGAGAAACACGAATATTTTTTTGATTTCAAAAAATTAAATTTAAAGCAGTTTATTCTTTTCACTTTTTGTTCAAAATTGGACATGGATCATGGAACATGGAAATAAAGTACTCAAGAAATGTAAAAACATTGTAGAAGACATCAATAGGCCACACCTAATAGTTTCACCGCAAATACCCATGTCCCACTTTTTTTTATTTCGTCCCACTGTGTGCCGCAAAGATGGCCTGGCCATTTTGGTATGTAGCGGGTCTATGACGTAAAACATATATCAAATAGAAAAGAAAAATGATGAAAGTATATCCAGAATTTTTCAGGATGCTTTCAAAACTGACTGTGTTGATGTTGGATTAGAGATTAAAGAAGATGATACTTTCACAGTCAATAATAAGGGCTGCTTTGAGCAATCCACTGTGAGATGCCTGCGATGAAAGGATATAAACATCTTTGTATTTTATTTGTTTAAAGTTTAAAAACCCGCATTAATCCACCGATGGTGAGACTGAACCCTTTTTACACTTCACCAGAATTCAAATGTGGGCAATATTGCACTGGATACATATTTTCATCAGAAATTCCAAGAAGATTCAGAAATATTCAATATGCCATACATTCAGTTTATAAAATGAACTATTTGGCAATACTGAGCGTATTGTTCAGCGATGTGATTAGAATATTACCATTAATAGTCTTTAATGACCTGTTTATGTTAGTTATTTAAAAGGGGAAATTACATAAATATTAGAAATTTCATAAAATCAGTCCATAGAATGAATTATTAGACAATCCTAAGCGTCAATTTTGATTATCGACATGGATTCAATAAGCTTAATAAGTACATTTTCGTTGAAAATTGGTTAAAGTATATGGAGACTAATTTTCGAATATACTCGTTGTAGTTCAAAACCAGACCACTCGAGCCAATCGATCCTGCTCTAATTCTATACAGTCGCATAGTGTGGCTAGTCCACTGTATGTGCTATACAATGCACCAGATGCGGTCTTGTTCGGTTTTGCACTGCAACGAGTATATTGTCATCTCACAATTATGTGCTCTCAGGTATTGTTTTGGTCATATCTCCATGGGCATAATGAAATTTTGACCAGTTATATGGAGATTTCATAGCTTTGATTTGGCACCAACAAAACTAAAATCGGTACACAAATAGCTCAGTATGTAATCGGAGACTAAACTGTTTGATTACTATTATAATAGGCCTTCAAGTACTGTTTCGTTCATATCTTCGTAACGAAATGTCCGAATGAAAAAAAAATCAATAGCGTTCTATGGGAATGTTGTAGCTTCCATTTGCCGTCAACAGAACTGAAATCGGTTCACAGATGGCTGAGAAACCGATGTGACATTATTTGTAACGCACACACACACACACACACACACACACACACACACACACATACATACATACATACATACACACACATACATACATACACACAGACATGTGCTCAGTTCGTCGAGCTGAGTCGAATGGTATATGACACTCAGCCCAGTGGGCCTCGGATAAAAAGTCGAGTTTTCAAGCGATCTTAATACCCTTCTATTGATGTAAGAAGGGTAAAAAGTTCTTTCAATTGTATAAATTATGGTAAGATATAAATTCTTTGAGAAAAATATTATAGTTTTTTAGTGTAACTACATATTTATTTATTTATTTTGACAATTTCTTCGGCACAAAAGTCACACAGACTGGTTAAGCAACACTCTTAATCCTAAATTTAAAAACTGCTTTGCAAACATTCAAATCGAAACAGTCACACACTTCGTTGAAACGTCTAAAACATAAATCCAGTGGGTTGTTCAGGCCGTTGTTTTTTCGATGGCTGAGGATCTACAGTAGTCGCTGATTTCGGAGCTGACAAGTACGAACATATAACCTCACATTTTCGAGAATGCTTCTACAGTCGTTGCGTTATCACTCGACGACTCGCCAGCGGTTGAAAATCGAGGAGTGCGCATCGATGTTCGTATGGCGGGAGGTTTACTGGGTCGTTCCATGGCACGCCAAAGTCCTTAATCGACGGTCATTTCGCACCAAGCTGAAACACGTTCAATATCAGCTTGTAATGCACCGCAATCCACAAGCGACTTAATCACGCGAAACAGCTTTAAGTCATCTGCATAGAGCAGTTTCCCAGACATGAGGCTATTACACATATCGTTGATGAAGAGAACGAATATCAGGGGATCAAGATGACTGCCCTGCGGGACGCCGGAAGGAATAGCAAATACATTCGACCTAGCATCGTGCACTTTGACAAAAGCTTTGCGTGTAGACAGATATTATTTCAGCCACTGAATAATCCAAGAAGGAAGTCCCAGGCGCTTCAATTTTTCAATGGCCAACTCATGAGGCATCTTATCAACATAGATTGCGAAGAAGAGTTTTGAGAAGTCAGCAACCTGACACCGCTTGTCCAGCTCATTGATCGCAGTGTCACAGATGTAAGTCATGAGGTTCGACGAAGGCTGACCGCTTTTTTACGAAACCATGTTGATGTTCATATATTATAGGTTGCAATAGACTCTCAAAAACTTTCGCTATGCAGTTCAAAATAGATATCGGTCGATAGTTCTCCACGCGATGTGTGTGTGTTCCGGCCTTGTAGATTGGAATAATTGATGACAGTTTCCAAGCATCCGGAAATACTACTTCGATCAAGGATCGGTTAAAAATATAGTCACTAGATTCATAGTCTGGCGGATACAATGACGGGAGCCAATATGAACTGTCATTTGGCGGAGCCAATCGAGCATATCTCGAGTAATTTATGTTAAGGGCCTAAAAGTCATTTGTAAACAAGACTTTAAACCTTGATTTCTCACGAATTACGAGAATCCCACCATATTTTGCTACTCAATATGGTAGAACTAACATTCTTCTACCAAATGCTGCTTTCATTTCACGAGAGTGATTTAAGATTCAAGTGAAATCGATATTTAAAGTCATTGTTTACAAATGGAATTTAGGCCCTTAACATTAATTACTTGAGACATGCACGATTGGCTCCGCCAAGTGACAGTTCAAATTGGCTCCCGTCATTGTATCCGCCAGACTATGAATCTAGTGACTATAGTTAAAAATCGCTGCGACGGGAACAGACAGCGACTGAGCGCATTGTTTGACAAAGACGGGCGGAATGAGATCGGGATCAAGAACTTTAGATGAATCGACGGCACTGAGAGCTTATAGAATATCGTCATCACTGAAAGTGACTTGAGGAAGTCAAAAGTTATACGATAGAAGACTTTCCAACTATAGCTGCGACATCGGAGGTGGGTTGGCGTCGTGTACGGAACGCAAGAACTCGGCAAATAGATTCGCAGCTGTGACCGACGAGCAAGAGCTATGAGACGGGAACTCTGGCAGAACTCTTTCGATTGTTGATGTTGTCCAGAAGGAAGAAGGATGTGGGATGTTGGATACTGTCGATATACTCACAAAAACGAATCTGTTGCAGATGAGTGTACTCCTCTTCAGCAAACTTCAACTCTCTCGTGCTTGCAGAATTCCTGTTGCGGAAGAACCATTTCCTGATCTTTCGTAAGCGGTTACGACAATTGCGAAATTGTGGCGTCCACCAAAGTTAGCTAAACAGTTTAAAAAAAGTGCTTGTGTGTGATCCAGTTGGCAGACATCCTAAGGTAAGGCGCAAAGTGCAAAGTGTCGCGTGATAGGAATGTATCCAACATTCCGTTTCAAATTTTTGTCAATTGACAGCCAGCGGTTTCGAATTTTTTTTAGCTTTCCCTTTATCGCAAATATAAAGAAAGCTTACGGCAGGAGCAGCATTCCAAATAGGAATTGTACAAATGACTGCCGTCACGTTAAACTGGGCGCTAATACATCGATCGTTTCTGGATTGATTTTTGAGATTTCTGCTTTAATCAATTAGAGGTTTTAACAACTGCCATTTTTATTTGATCAAGTATTTAATATTTTACAAATAAAAAGTGAAAAAATCTTGTGTACAAATTCATCCATCGGTGTTGGACAATTCGAAAGAATGTTGTTTTGATATTTTGAATTAACATTCTCTAAACATTCCAATTAGTACTGTTATGAACATTTTTGTGTTAACGATTTGCGTTGAAACCGAATTTAGGAGCGCGTGAAGATCGAACACACGGAAAATCCTTCGAAACGACCATGTAAATTTTGTTAAATTAAACCACCAAACCGAATAATGCAGCCTAGATGTACAAAAAATATTCACACATTTTAAACTAACAGTTCACACAGACAAAATAACAATTATTTAACAAGTAAACGGTGGACCCACACAGAAAAAAATAATAAATTTTAACAAGCGTGTTAAATTTCATCTCGTTTAATTTCAAGCCAAAGGAAGCGTAAACAACGGAATTGTATGCAATCTTCCATGCACCATACAACAATGTTTGTAATCTGTCATACAACAGGCTAGATGCAGGCGTTATCTGACCTCAATTCACATGAAATATCCCTTTAATTTCTGCCAAATCTAGCGTTTCCTTTATGTGCATTAGATAACGCATAAAATTCAATGTTTCTTTTTATCTGTGAAATGTAAGGGACATATTTTATTCTTTGTTCCCATTAATGGCCTGTTGCCTGATAACTTAGTGAAAATGTAGTTACTGGTAATATTTTCAAAGGAAATGTATCAGTTTCGATTGTATATTCTCCAACTCTCGAGTACTTTTTCAATTTTGTAAACAAGGGGGGGGGGGAGTAAGATTCAAACGTTAAATTTTTGAAACCCTTAGCACTTTCATGAGTACTAGAAAATCAGAGAAATTGCTCATCTAAACACAAACCAAAGGAACAAAACATGTGCAGAGCGAATTATTATGTTTTATTATCAAAAAGGCCAATAAATCATATGTGAAAATCTATTTGAAGGCAGTTTCAGTTTAGTTTGTTTTGTGAAAATTTATGTTGGGTAAAGCGAATAAAGCTGGCAATGCCTTAAATCATAAAGCCACGAGGAAAACCTTTCGAATACTGCATTTAACAAAAATCGAACGAATGGGAAGAAGTTTTGCATGAAAAGACTCAATTTGAAGCTAATAGCCCGACATTACATCCATATCCCTCCGAAGTTTCTGACTTTATAAAATGAACTGTGTAATTTTTTCTGATACATACTACCAAATGTCTTATTAAACGTGTCTAAGCAAATGTATAACTAGCTAAATATCGCTTACAGCTGAAAAATTTTATGAGTTACAATAAAAAAATTAATCGATCGTTGTAAAAAATTAATCGATCGTTAGGCTGAGTTAAGGGACGCATACCCTATTGTTCTCTCAAACAAGCCCGTACTGACTAAAGCTCTGTCTCCTCCTATCCGCAGGTTCCCGTACTACAAGGACAAATTTCCCGCCTGGCAAAACTCCATCCGGCACAACCTTAGCCTCAACGATTGCTTCATCAAAATACCTCGGGAACCGGGAAACCCGGGTAAGGGCAACTTCTGGACGCTGGATCCGTTGGCCGAGGACATGTTCGACAACGGTAGCTTCCTGCGGCGACGAAAACGCTACAAACGCACCACCATTCCTCCGGGAATGAGCTTTCCAGCCGTATTCAACCCCTTTGCTCCGTTTTGGATTCGAAAACCAGTTCCCGTGATTCCGATGCAGTTCCCACCGCACACGAATTTGTCGGGCTTCAGCGATGGTCTGGGGATACCGACGCGAAACGATTTCATCTTGGACAGCAAGCTCAATTTGTTTGGTGGAAAAATGGAGGACCTCAATGTGGCAGTCATGGAAAATAGTGAGTTCCTGGCGCGAAACACGGATAATCTGAAAATATCCAGTGCGATGAACAAATTCTTCCACGGGTACAATAGTGACGCTGGTGGCCCGAGTGGTTCTTACGACGACGGTGTGAATAGTTTACAGTGCAATAATAACAATAGTTCAATTAGTAGAGACAGTGTGGGTAATTATATTACCAAAAACAACAATAACGTTCCTATGGCGAGTGTTGGAGAACGGTATCCGTCAGTTTTGAATCGAAATGGTCTATCCCCGTCGGCCGTCGGCACTAGAGACAACGTCAGTCCCTATGAAGTGGATCTTTCGAATGATGATAAAATTGACGTTGAGAGTGATGATGATTACAAGTCGTTGGGAAAAGGCTTTCCAATAGAACAAAGTCAGCGGGAGAACTTTCTGGACCACAATAGGCGCTACTCTCCGGCGGAGAAGGAAACGCCTGACGTGATGAGCAAACCTTCTAACGATGCAGACGATTATGGCTGTGAAGACGACGATCATTCGGACAAGAATAGTAACATCTCTCAGGATCGATCGGACAAGTTACAGAAGCAGTTTTACATCAACAACTATGAGGAGTCAGATCATTTTATGTCGGATGCAATAACCGGAAAATACACCAACCTCAAAAGAGCCATCGAGAGTGAGGATCTCAATGTAGTCGATACGTACAGTGAAACGAAACTGGTGGGATTTGATTTTTCCAGTCGAAAGCGAAAGTATGGCAACACCAAAGGATTCAGTATAGAGAATCTTATAGGATGTAATGTGGAAGATAGATGAACCGGTGCCGTGTAGTAATAAAAAAAAAACAAAAAGAAAAGTGTACCATTTTTAAACCTAATTGGCGGAAACTAACTGTGTAAATTTGCTTTAGACCTTAGGCCACCATTTTAGATGACATATAAGAGTTATACGGAATACAAAGCCTGTAAATAGAGATCTCGACATGTAATAACCCTTTGTGATGGAGTAATAAATATCTGAAAATAGAATTTTAAACGAGGCACCGTGTCCTACAGTGTGGTTGAAAATGTTTTAATCGAAAATATCAACGAAACTTCCGACTGAAAGATCAACCCAAAAAGGGACTTCGAAACTGCCTAATCGAGCTCAACAATCCGGATTAAGACTATTGTCAAACTTCGGCTTTCATCTTTCGTCAAACACACAGCGCAAAACTCAACCCCCAAAAGACACCCCGTGGTGGTGGTGGTGGTTCTGCAATTAATCCATCCGCATCCGGATTGTTGTGCTATTACTGGGCCTGCATCCTTGGTTGGCATGGCAGCGAGAGCGGTTGCACATTGAACTACGAAACTGTGTAGCTCTGGGTACGAACAACGGACGCAAGACGAAACGGAAAATATTTTCATCTCAGTCAAGCGTTTAATTGAAGTGTAATTTAAATAACAATTAAATTTGGTAGAACTAAATCCCTGCATCGCACCGGTTCCCTCCCGCAACTGTAGACGGACTTTTTCAGCAGAGCGGCAAGAAGAGGGTCTTTCTATTGTTGTGGATATAAATACAACGCAAACGTTAAACTCGGTTGGATATTTATTGGATGTGGATGAGACTGAAGAATGATTGTCAGATGATGGAAAATGGACTTGGCGACTTGAAGTTTTGACAAACCTTAGATACAAACCTCAAGGAAACATGTTTTTATGGAATCTTATTAGATACACTCAGCAATAGCAAAGTATTTAAAAAGTTTTTGTTTATTCTTTAGTCGGATCAACATTGAGCTAAATATGAGATGTTTCGAATAAAGTAAATTTGTGTAAGGTGTTCCGGAAAATGAAGTAATTTAAATCTTGTTGTTTTTAACAATCATACTGTAGCCTCAATATAACGATAGCAAGCCAAAAACTTAAAACCAATAGCATGTTTTTTTGTTTAAAAGAATATCGGAACGTCTTGTTGTTAGTTTGTTGACATAAAATAATAACTATCAAGAATAATAACAGAGATTGTTCGGTGGGAAAACTGGATAACCACAAATCGAGTAATTTTAATATCAAACTAAGAACAACACAATTCTTGACCATTCAAAACGACGTAACTGATTTTTATTACGAACACCAACATAACGAATAATTACCCTAACCATCATGATGCTGGTTTCCGTGGGGGTTCTGAGGTTTGAGAAATCTTCGTTTGAATATTTGTTTACATAAACAGATACGTCGTTTTGAATAAGATGTCGAGAATTGAGAAATCGCATTATGTTTTGCTTATGCGCAGCTGAGTTTTTGTGAGTTGTCACGATTTTTTATCGTTTCAAGTGAATTTTTGGTGATGTTGGTCCAGGCCACTGACAAGCCTATATCAATAGCAGTGATTGACAGTAGACAGGATGTCCTGGGCCCAAATTGATTTGGGCCCGCTGTCAGCTGTCAAAAAGAAGTCTAATCATTAGTTTTGTTTGTTTGTTTTGATGAGAAACACCACAGAAAGCGATCTTTCTGTTTTGTATGACGTGCACAACGAAAACGAGCAACAACAGACATAACAGTTACTTACAATGTTGACATTATTTTGACAGCTGAGCTTGGTGAGATGTTGTCTACTTGAAAAAGTGGTCTTTGTCATAGGCCTGTGTTGGTCATCAAAGTACACTGAACCAATCAGGAATGTAAATTTCACCTGAAAAAACAGGTAGCTTGTCAAACATACAAATCCAGTATGAATCACCTACTTCACATGAAATTCAATGACATGGCAGTAAATTTCATGAGACAGACTGGTCGAAGTCAGGTGTCAAATTGGTGATTGTTAAGTGAGATTCACGTAAATTGTACGTGAGTTCTTGGTGTGAAAATATTTGATTTCGAGATGGCGACAGAAACAATCGCGAGTTTGAAATTGGCGGCCGATTTGGGATTTCCTGACGATATTTTCGCAGTTTTTTAACGTAAGTATAAATTATCAATAGTTGAATATTCCATTATTTAGTATTCTATGAATTGCAAAGTGCGGGATTGGAATATTCGAGCTTCTCACAAGCTCTTACGATGGCCAGAAAGATTCCTTGCAGCAAGCGGACGTGAACTGGAAATGCGAAGCACTTTTTGACCTCATCAGATCCTGGAGAAATAGAAATGTAAGTGAATATCAAAATGATGCGTTATAAATGAATAAATGGCCCAATCCCGATTTCTGACCCAACGAAAAGCAACAAAAACAAGTAGTCTTCTGAAATCTTTTCCGGAGGTCAGCCTGTTGATGCGGCCTTACCAATTGCTCCAAGTGTTGAAAGCATCACCGCGAATGGCTCAGATTTTGGTGAAAATAATTCAGATGAAGAAGGAAGTGTCACTTATTGTGCTCCACTAACGACAGAGAATCGTTTAAATATATTAGATTCAGCATATAGTACCTAAGAATTATACCGATGTATATTTGAATAATTAAATAAATTAAATTAAACAAAATAATAAAAAGCAAAGTGGTTCGAATAGCCCCGACCTCTCCTAACTAATTAAATTGTATTCAACCAAACAGAGAATTTAATGAATAATGCAATCTGCGTGAGTGATTATTCCAGAATGATAGAAAGAACATTCTACTAGAATGCATTGAGGCTTATTCTGTACCATGATTGAAGTGATTCAGATTCATTAATGAAGTCATAATGAAATAGAGAATCACCTTACACAAGGTTCTTATTAACAGTCATGGCGAAGAATAAGCTTCATTTTATAAATATATTTGATGAAGAAAAAAATAGAATTCTCCATAAAATCACATAAACATTACTAGAAAATCAAGTAATATTTATGTGAAGCCAACGTGAGAATCATCGGTACATTCGATAAAATTTACGTGAAAATCACTTGATTTTCATCTGAATCACTTAAAGCTGAAATTGACCAAAACACATAATTTTCACCTGAAAAGTACGATAGAAAATATCTACATACCTTTTCAGGTGGATATTATGTGAATTTTGTTCGCAGTGTACCATACGTACTCCCAGAATAGAAAAACGTGATTCTATCATTCTACTGCGATTTTATACACTGCACGCTAAGATAAGATTACCGAAAATACGGTTTCAATTTTACCGAAAATTAGGTTTTGGTAGCAAAACCTAAAGTATCGGTATAATTTACCAAAACAAAACGTTTGATTTTACTTAGTTCTTCAGTAAAGTGGATTTACAGATTTTATCGTTATATTTTACCTAAATTTGGTTAAAAATGCTCTCATTGAGTTGCTAGCACTTTCGGTAAAAATTACCGTACAAAAATAAGTAATTATTAATGTTTTTCCCGGTTTTCCAGCAATACCGAAATTTCGGTAATCCATGTTTACCGATAATATCAGTATGTGCACTTTTGTACGATTTTCGGTATTTTTTACCGAATTTTTGGTTTTCTTGTCTTAGCGTGTGATGATAAAAAAAAACAATGATAATATCTACGTGGCCCATCTATAATTTTTTGCAATATAATCAACAAATGATATCTATTTGTAATCACATTCTTCCTATGTGCAAACATACACTCAAAAAAATCGACACGTTCTTTCCACGTGAAACGCACGTAAATTTCGTCCACTGCCAAAACCGGTAATAAACACGTGGAGTTCATGTAAGAGCTATGTGATTTCCACGTACATCCTCATTCTACGTGAAAATCACATAAATTTTACGTGATTTTAACGTACAATTTACTGAGACGTATTGTTCCCTGATTGTACTGTAGAAGATTTGGTTACGTGTTCAGGTGAAATTTAACAGAAATTTCACGATGTAACAACGTGTGGATTTTCTTGAGTTTAGCTATGTGCGGAACATACTTATCATTTGCTACATAAAGGCTGGTTTACAGTTCGGGAAAAGCATCACGGGATTTGGAAACGGGATTTCGCTCGGGATTTGGCACGGCAAATTTTCCAGATGACGTTTCTCCACATTTCTCCACACTAAGCGACAAGCAAAGTTTGCGTTTCAGATTTTGCGTATTGTTTACATTTGTGCAAGTTTTTTCTTGCATGTAACATTAAAAAATGGAAATCTCACAAATCTTTTGGAGTTTTGCTTTATCAAAATAAATGATTTATTTTATTTAAGTTTATTTTGACGATGTATGGGTTTACCTAGTCGATTCCCTCAAAGCATCCCAGTACTTCCGGCACTACTGGACACTGATGGATTTATTCAGGGACGTTAAAAAAGTACAACTGAAATATAGCAAATAGCAAATAGCATCTTTAGCTGTTTTGTTATACAAAATAACAAGCAAGGATTTTTAAAATTTCTTGGCAAAGAGTAACTTTATTGTCCATCTCCTTGTTCCGTTTTGTCGTTTTTGCTACGCGTTTCTTTTGAAGGAACTCTATATGTTCTAAGTCCAGTATTTTATCCTGGGTTAGCTGTTCACCAATTTTACCCTGACTGGCAAACCCATCAAAGTCTTCGAGCAAATCAAAATCGAAAAAAATCTTTCCGAACTCGGCTCTCTTTCTGACATTTTAACATTTTTTCCCTGTTCGAGTTCAAACTTTCAAAATCCGCCCGGAAACAAATCGGAATGATTTGTTCCCGCCAAAGAAGAAGTGTGTAGAGATGAATTTTATTTCCCCGAGTAAATCGCGCGAACGGGTTTACACTTCAGGAAAACTGTAATTTTTGTGTAGACTTAATTCCCGCCACGGGATTTAAAATCCCGGGCTCCATTTAAAACACACAGGCGCCCAAATCCCGTGACGCGTTTCCCGAACTGTGCGGCAGTTTTTGACATAAAATATAGGGATTAACTGTCAAAAGCTGCCGCAACGCGCCGTTGCGCTCCTCATTGTAGCTGGGCCCTTAAAAGGCGTCCCGCATCAAATTGTATCACGGAAGAAAAAACACTGTAGGAAATTACCCATTGGGTATTTTCTCTTGAAAACTTAGGTAGAAGTAGTTTAGGGTCTAGTTGGTTGTATTTTTATCGCTGTCAGTTTATCAAAAATTGGAAAAAATGATGTTGCCCGAAAAACAACGTCGCAAATTGATATTGCGCATGCATCGTGAAAATCCTTAACTCTCTCATCGGGATATCAGACAACAACTCGGAATCGTACATTCAACGGTGAGTCGTGTGATTAAACGTTGCTACGAAACTCTGAGCATTGAACGGAAGGAGAAATGCGGTCAGAATGGATGTTCTATTAGTGATCAGGATCACAAGTGTGCCGTAAAAGCGTTGAAGCATAATCCCAATGAAGAACTTCTGAAAGCCATCCGCTCCCAGAATGACACAAATCAGCGTATTGCTGCTGTCCTGAAAAAGTTCTCCGCTGTGTCAGGATTATTTGAAATCCTTGACAACTTGATAAATGAGGTAAAAGAAACTCTGACAATGGTCAACAAAAACCGTTTCTGGCCTACCTCTGTATTGTATACCAGTATATACCAGTACCAACTTCCCAGAATCTTGTACAGGTACCCAGGAACCTGAAGGCGTTGGAGTGAGTCTATTGAACGCATTTCTCACGTCAAGGGTGACCTCTGCACAGTGGCGAACTCTTCGCCTCTTGTGCTGGATTGCCACTTCAGCCGTCTTAGTGACGGACAGAATGGCATCCATCGTCGACTTCCCTTTACGGGAGCCAAACTGGTTGTTAGACTATACCCTCCGTGGTTTTTGTGAGCCTGTTGAGGATTACCCTCTCGAGCACCTTACCCGCTGTATCCAACAGACATATAGGTCTATATGCCGATGATTCCCCTGGTGGCTTCCCTGACTTTGGTAGCAACGCTAGGGTCTGAACTTTTCGAGGCGTCCGGGAAGACGCCCTCGTTTAGACACCTTTGCATCATCACCCTGAACATTTCAGGAGTCAGCAAGATAGCCGTCTTGATGGTCAGGTACCATCCGGTCCTGGCACTTTGTTCACCTTTAGCGACTTTCGCAATGTGTTCAGCCGGCCCCCGGGCAGGCTTGCTTATCACCCTCTTTAGCGCGGCCTTCACGGCGACTAGCGCCCCTCTACGCTCGATTCTATCAGCGTCGGACCGCGCTCTTTGCATCCTCCGTTTTGCGTGGAGGCATATTCTTCGAAGGTGGGCGATCGACTTCGTTCACCAATACACCAATGCGATCGTCCATTCCTCGGCATGGTCGCATCGCACGCTCGTGTAAGTGGCATAACAAGTCGTACACCGCAAGGTTCCTGGGTTTCACGTAAGATTAGTTCCCTCTCAAGCGCCTCTTCAAAAGTCTCTACATCAAAGTAGGACGTCCTCCGTCTGTGGGCGAGAAAAGTGGATGCTCCTCCTTCCGAACACTGCCTTGCCTTGTATTGGACGATACAATAACGAATCGCCAAGTGGTTGCTATGGGTGTAGCCATCATCTACCATCCAATTATTAAGCAGCCCATTACTGCTGACGGTTACATCGATTATCGATTCCGCTCCGTTTCTGTGGTAGGTACCCTTGGTACCTACGTTGGATACGTCCACATTGAGCCTAGACAAGGAGTCAATAAGAATCTGGCCACTGGGGTTTGTAACCCGATCAAAGGATTATACCAAATTGATAACAAGTTCTATTACCAGGTTATCATTTTTTGATCACTGAATATGTTATCATTCAGGCTGAATAAACAGCCAAAATAACAGAATGAATAACAAAAAAATACTCGTTGAATATCATAATGATAACTTATTTTGTTATCACTGCGAACAACTTGATAACAAATCCTATTATTGTAAGCAAATTTATTTAAATAGTATCAAATTCTGTTATCAATTTCAAATTAAATTCTCATGCTGATAACTGAAAAAAATATTTTGATTAGAAGCAAAATTTCTTGTTCAAATATGTTGGAAATATTCATAGTTTTACAATTCAACTAATAACGTTTATAATAAATAGTGTGTTCAAAATGATAACATATGATAACAAAATTTGCCAATAGTGATAACTAAATTTGTTATGTGATAACAGCGGAAAACAAAACGATAACTGGGATAACAGAACTTGTTACTTATATGATATCAACTTGTTATTTTCCTTTGCTAGGGAAGGCGGCTCCCCCACTCGAGTGCCCAAGCGCTGAAGTCCCCCGCTATTACCAACGGGCTTAGGCCAGTTAGTTCAATTGTCATTCGATCGAGCATATTGGAAAACTGTTCAATCGACCATCTTGGTGGTGCGTAGTAGAATACTCCATTCAATTTAACCCCATTTAATACTCTCCAATACTCCATTCAATTTAAACCCAGTTGCCGTTGTCGGCTGGTATGCGGTATGGGTCGAAAATTATAGCGATATCCGATGCCGACTCGCGAACTGCCTGCCTGCTGGGTGGCCTCACATTGGTTCAGGTTTAGTTGGGTTACCTGCATTACGATTGGCTCGTTGGAATACCCTTAGCGGCCGGTCAATTGCTGCCCATCTTGCGGTATTATCTTTATTGGGCCCCCCTTCAGCCGCTATCCAATCCCTCGTGGAGTAATCCCTATAGTGATATGGTTATCTTGAAGCTTGAAGGCAAGCAGGGAGGCCATGCGAGGGTTGACATGGCCCTTCATGGGGAACCGTGTTCAGAGCCTGATCAGCGTAAGTCAGGTATAAGGTCATCTGAGCCTACTCCCGCCCGACTGGTAAATAGACATAGTCGTGTAAAATGGTAGTTTTTACTGAGAAATTGATTTCAGAGTATTCATCGACGGACTTTCTCGGATACTGCCACCTGTATGTCGTATATTCTACGCAGATGACGTTTAGATGTACAAGGTCATCAACATCGCCGACTGTGAAAGTTTGCAGGTCATCGTAGATTGTATTCCACCGTAAGCAAAAATCGACCAGTTTTCCATTTCGACCAATTTTCCATTTCCATGGTCCTTTTATTGGAGAGACGGAGATTGGGAAGTTACTCTTGATTGTGCATTGACTTTCTATCCGCATTACAACGACATCTTGAATAAAGCGAACAGGCAGTTTGGCTTTATGTTCAAAATCTCCGAAGACTTTCACCACCCGCTTTGTCTGCGAACATTGTATCGCTCGTTGGTGTGTTATATTATAGAGTAAAGAATGTGCACACCAAAAAGTAGTCAACGGGAAATTAGTGGTATTAAATGGAAAATATGAGAAAATCAAAAGTAAATCATTTATTTAAGACTTCATAAAAATACCAATATAAAACATATACAGTTAAGTCAATTTGACCTGTTATATCCAAATGCCCGCACCTTTCGTTTGACACCTTCCATCAGTTTTTGCACAGTGTCATCCGTCACCAATTTTGCAGTTTTCTGCCAGTTACGCCTGAAGCTTTTCTCATCAATTGCTACGCTATTCGTTTTTCGAAGATTCCTCTTGACCAGAGCCCAATACTTTTCGATCGGACGGAGTTCTGGCGAATTTGGCGGATTGCAATAATTTGGGACAATATTTACACCATTAGCAATGTACCAATCCTTAGCCAGTTTTCCATAGTGGCAAGATGCCAGGTCAGGCCAGAACAGCACCGAACCGTTGTGTTCCCGAATGAACGGCAACAGTCGTTTATTCAGACACTCTTTTACGTAAATTTGTCCATTTAGAGTGCCAGTCGTGATGAAGATGTCGCTTCTGAGACCGCATCCACATATTGCCTGCCATACGAGGTATTTTTTTGGGAACTTCGACAATTTTTTTTGCTTAAAACAATCAGCAACATTTCCTCTTTGCAACGAGGTATAAAACTGTAGTCACGGTATCTGCTTAAAGTCAGCTTTACAATATGTTTCGTCGTCCAATATTATGCAGTCGTATTCCTTCAGCATAGTGTCATATAATTTTCTCGATCGAGATTTTGCGCTCTTGTTCTGGCTGTCGTTACGATTTGGAGCAACACCTACTTTGAATGATTTCAAGCCTGCACTTTTCTTCACTTTCTGGACGAACGATGGAGACATTTTCACTTTTTTCGCCACATCACGAACGGAGATAATCGGTTTCTTCTTAAATTCTTTAATCACTTTCTTTCTCTCCGCGACGAAACGAGAATCATGGTTACCTCCGGAACCGACCTTTGTCTTTAAAGTTAAGCGCTGCTGAAAGTTTTTTAGCACTTTAGTAATCGTCGATTTTGCGATTTTTAATGACTTGGCAATATCGCCGTGCGACATATCTGGATTTTCCACTCTTTTGTGCAAAATTGCTTCGCGCACGCGTTCTTGATTCGACGCCATTTTACTGAATAAAGGTTACTGTAGCCAAACGACGTCTTCATCATAGCACACATACATTAATATTCATGTAGTAGTGATCGGATTAGCAAAGCGTACACGGAGAAGACTGCATTAGGGCATTTCCGACGACTACTTTTTGGTGTGCACATTCTTTAAAGTCAATCAACATGAAACTAGCGATTTGAAATTGGTTCACTATTGTAGAAACCCTTGGTCCGAAGTACATCTTGCAGCTCGTACCTTTCAATACATTTTTGGGCTTTTCGGTACTAGAAGCTTTGTTTTTGATTTTGATTCAAATTTTGTCAATTTGTTATTTTTACAGTACATTTGGAAGTATGTTTTGTTGTGAGTTGCGTTATTAAGGTTGGTATCGTGTTCGAAAGAAATTTCTATTTCTATACCAAACCCATGTTAAATTCCGTTTACTGAAACGGAAAAGTAAAGAATTGAAAAGAAATTTCTGCAGCAGTATCCACCTGAAAAGAACAAAAAATAAAATTGGAATTTGTACGGTTTCCACGCAAACTAATGGGAGCTGTCACTTTTACTTTCGGAAAAATGTTCCGTTCAATTATTCCGTAAGTGAAGGTGACATTTCGTTTCATGCAGATCAATTGTCAAAATTCCGCTTGATAATATTAAACAAAATTCCGTAACCTCTTTACTTTTTAGGTCGATACTGGTCTTTAGGGGCGAATCATTAAGCTTAGGACCGAGCTTGGGACCAATGTGCTGATCCAAAAACTATATCCATTTTCTTCATAACTATCCGTGGTTTAACTGTGGGCTCGGAAGCTGTATGACGGTTTAGTGCGTGGAAATTCGGCATGTATTGTCATGGAAGATGTATGCAAACATATGAAAAATTTTACTATAATGCGCTACAAGGCGGATACAATATTACACCCTGCGTGAAGGTTAGGACGTCGATGATATCGATAAGTCAATTTTTACCAAGACATTTTTCAAATTATGTTTGATTGTTAAAAGACCGAAAGGGTATCTTGGTAAACTTTCGAGAAAATTGAATGGGAGAAGGTTATGAATACGGATGGTGGTTTCTGGTGATTCTTCAGGTGGGCTGTGGTATTAACGTGCCATTTGCCCTTCAGGGCTTTTTGTTTGTTCCACTGAGCCCACGATCGGCATGAGTCGACCAGGATAAGAACTGCATCGTTAATTATAAGTACACCATTGAGGTTCTGTATAAAAAGACTATGAATTATTTTGACAGCTTTTGAGTGTTTGTTTGCCTTGTAAACATACGAAAACCTTCATGAAAAGTTAAAGTTTTACTTCAAGCGGAACAATGCGAAGGCTTACGGAAGAAAAGCGAAAATCGATTGTGACCAAGTACTGCACTGAAAAGGGTTTGTTGCTAAGAAAATAAGCAAAAGAAGAAGGTGTTGGTGTCTGTGCGGTCAAAAATTCGATCAACCGATTTGTTATGCATAACACATTGAAGGACTTACTCGGCCGTGGTAGAAAAACAGGTGCGTCAAACCCAAATTTGGACAAACAAATTTGCAAAGTTTTCGAAGGAAAAAAGGAGGTATCCATCAGAGATTGCGCAAAAAAAGTGTGGAACGACGATTGTAATGAAAACGTACCGGAAATAAAAATGTCCGAAACGCAGCCAAATTCAGGCGGATTCCGTGAAAATTCGGGCTCGGAAGCTGTACGACGACGTTTTGAGCAAAAATGACATGTGCATTATCATGTATGACGAGACGTACGTCAAATTGGACTACAGGGCACTTCCAGGGGCACATTTTTACACCGTGAAGCGTGAAACGGATGTCCAAAATTCGGAAAGCTCGATTTTTTGGGAAAAATTTGGAAAACAAATGTGTTGGTTTGACAAGCAATTTGCCAGTTCGGTATTAAATCGACACCTTTTTTCACTACCGCAAATATGAATGCGAAATGTACAGGAAGGAATGCCCGCAGAAACGAATTCTGCCACTAATCCGAAAACACAAAGGTTCGACACTGTTTTGGCCTGATTTGTCATCCTGCCACTATGCGCGTGCCACCTTGGACTGGTATGAAGAGAACAATGTCCAATTTGTGTGGAAAAGGCGATGAATCCTCCAAATTGTCCGCAAATAAAGTCCATTGAGAAATGTTGGGCTTTGATGAAAGGAAAACTGCGGAAGAAGGCTAGAGGAGCAGATGACATCATTAAATTCAAAAAAGACTGGGTAAACGTAAGCAAAACCATCGGAACGGAACGGTTGTGCCAAACCCCATGAGGAACATCAAGAAGAAGGTGCTAGAACTGGCCAGATCTACGAAAAATTAAATGAATACTGATGTAATGGGCTTTTTTGATGGTCAATAAACAATGTATATCAATTTGAGCTGCAAAATAAATAAAACATATTTAAATACAGCAATTTTTAGGAGTACTCATAATTAACGATACAGTCCTTAGTTCATGCTGTCTTAGTCTAATTTTCAAAGACGACCAATATTCTCGGACTACACGTCCTAACCGTAAAGGAGGACTTATCATTCTCAGCGTAGCCAATACAGCCTTGTCCGTGGTTCATCAATCGAGTCAACGAAGGAGGACGCCTATGACGCAGAAAAGCTACTATCGGTAGCTTCACTGGTTGCGAACCCAGAGACTCAGTTCAGGGATCTACGAACTGTCCTCAAGCCCGACCAATCGAAACATTTTGGGCTCTGAACAATGCATATCTTAAAAAATTTCAAATGCTTCTGAAAGAGAACTTTTTGAAAATTATTCATGAAACCAACATTTAAAAAATATTTTAAACCGTGCTTACACTTTCTGGGACACCCTTTAATTTGTTATTTCTTCATTTGAATCGGTTTTTAAAAATAAAACTTTATATGTGGGTACAGGATTTTTTTTTCTTTTTTGAAAATTTAATTTGAATCCCTCATAGTGCAATTATCTTGTTATTTACTTGACTTTTATATGCGATATAAATGTTTTGCAAAAAGCCTTAAATTGTACTGCAACTGTGTAATTTGAAGCTCCCACGTTTCCTGACGAAATTGTTAAAAATGACACACTTTCCGTTTTCCGTATTCAACTTATTGCGAAATCAAGTTACTTTTCTGATTTTTTCACTATATTATCCATTAAAGCTTCCTCTGGTTAGGAAGTTTAAAATATTTTATTTTGGCGCCAAGTCACCAGTCTGAGTTCAAGAACTCATACCTTGCATAATACACCAGGCTTCGCTATATTTCTACCCATGGGGGTTTTGAATTTTGCAGGATACACTATTAGTGCACAGTAGAGGTGTACAATAATATTGCATTGCTGCCCACGGGATTGGGGTAGAGTGGCAGAATTGTTGGTGTGTTACGCCTTAGGAAGATTAAGGTTGGTAAATGATGGTGAAAATCAGTTACCTTTCGATATGTTGGGAATGGTATCTACCAAAATACCTGTTTAGCTTGAAATTAGTAACGTAGGAACTTCTTCTCTCGTTCCGCATGTTGACTTAATCTTCCGTTCCGTGGACTGTTTCGTCAGTTCGTGACAGGATTTTCGTTTTCAGCTTTTGCTAGTTTTATTTGAATTCTTCAGCAAAACTTCTCCTTGATGAAGTAAAGCTCGATTCAAAGTAAATCTGGACCACTGCGTCCCTGGTGGTTGAAACAAAAAAACATTTGACAGACATTTGTGGATGTTTCATTGACATATGTTAAAATGGATTGTAAACAAGTTTCCGGACGAAACTTTTACCAGGCAACTGGTCGGGAGGATGTCTCTTCCAGGTATAAATTTTCTTTGCTGATGGCAAAGAATCTGCAGTTGTGACCAAGGTTTTCATCACATCTCACACAATGACGTCGAAGGTTTAAATTGAAGAGTGTCTGAAAAAACGGATTTTACCCTACATTCGGCAACACAAGACCAACGTTATATTTCGGCTGGATCTAGCCAGCTGCCACTACTCTATGGAGGTACTAGAATCATATGTTAATTTCGTCGCCAAAGAGATTAATCCTCCAAATTGCCCTGAGTTGAGATCGATCGAAAAATATTGGGCAATTGTCAAGCAAAAACTTCGGAGATGAGGTAAAGAAGTGACAAATGCACAACAAATGCGTTGAAGGTTGAATAAGTTCGCAGGTACAGTGTCATCAGCGACTTTGTAGATCATGATGGCATCGATTACATGTTAAGTGTGACAGTTCGTTCGAAACGGTGAAATTTAATAACTTGTTCAATATCGTTTGGAAGCTGAATAAATACCCTTTTGTTCGACGTTTTGATCAACATGTTTAATTCTTGAGCTATGATCAATTGAATGCGTTCAAATTTACTTTGAATCGGGCTTTAACGTTACCGATCCGAACTCAAAAACTGCATATTTCTTCAAAACTGTGTAGCTAGAATTAAATAAGCAAAATCGCCTCACCATAAACGATCTCGATAGAAGTATAGTACCTTATCACCTTTCAGTTCGTGCAATTTAAAAACAAAATATTGACACATAACCATCTGAGTTCCAACTGTTTATTTATTATTACTTTTATTTATTTTTGTTTGATCAATTAATTCAAACATCAACCTACATTTAAGATTACTATGAATAATGGATCATGAGATGAATAATGGAACAGCTCCCCTATGTTTTAATGGTTTCCAAAAGTGTGCTGATTTGTGATAATAAACTATTTCAACTTTTTCAACTGAGTTTATATGACCAATGCAACATATCAACTATTTGCAAATACTGTAATTAACCACCATCTCCAAATTATAATGTTCATCGATTAAAACTACTAAAATCTGGCAGCACTTGTGTGCTTCTTTCCAAAATGAAGAACCAGGTCAGCCCTGAGACCTAACGCTTCAAGTTAAACTACCACAAGGTTTTGCCAGTGGCCAGGGATTAGGAAGTTCAAAATAAAACTAATAATCGAACCAATAATATAGTTACATTGATAAACAAACAGCACAGGCACCTAATCTCCACCACATGTCTCATTTGGATGTTCATGAAAACTATGGGTGAGAATGGCACCCTAGCATAAAATAAATAAACCAAAAATGTAGCACCCACTACCAAGCGATTTCAGTCACCATAAAGATCCCGCAAATGAATTTTGCAATGCATGATGATTATCATAATGACGATAATAATCCGTGAAATATTGTCACATAAAACGATAAACGATGGGAGAGTGTCTTTATTACTTGTTTACCACTCTGAATCCTCCAGCGAACAATCGCTGCTTCCACCACCAAGCAAGTGGTATTCGAAGCATCTGTGCCCGAATGGCATACAACATATTGTCTGCATTTATGTAGTGTGTGGCTGATGCATCAGTAGGGGAAAGACATAAACCTCAGTTCGATACAGAAGGCACAATTGTGAAACAACAAAGCACTTTTGCTGTGTGGCTGCGGGTTTAAGCAAAGGATTAAACTTGAGGCAAACAATTAATACTAAAGGGAAACATTCAGCTCGAAATCTCGGGAGGTGTAGGGGAAGATCATTTCATTTTTATAGAACTCTGTATCAAACAAATTTGTGGTTTAAAATTGAATAATTACTATGTAATATATAGAGATATAACACTATTATCAAACTTGCGTTTCCTGCTCCGCCACATACAAGCAACCATCATCTCCTACGATGTGCTTTAGCTGTCCTTGACAGTTCCCTGAGAAGTCCTTGGATGGAATTTCCAGTACTGTAACCGGAGCACTTTTGATCATTCTCTCTTCAACGGCAAGCTTCGTATGGCTGCCTCCAGCGTTGCGTTTTCGAATTGTGAAGCTGTTTTGCGTCTTTCCTTTCGATATCAGTGGTCTAGCCTGTGGAACCGAAATGCAACAGGCATCCAACGTCGCATGGTCTCCACACGCCAAGCAATTTCTCAATCCATTCCCTTTAGAAACGACGCCAGCTGAAATCGACGAGTGATCACGTTTTGAATTGAGCTGGTGTTCCAGTTGTTTAAAATCTTGTGTTATTTTCAAGAGTTGCCTTCTCACTGACTCCAGATCGTAAATGTCTGCCTTCGTCTGCAACAAGCGGTCAAATTCAAATAATTTTTCACATAGCATAGCTTTCTGGTTGAAGTCGTCCTCGTGTAGGAGAGCAATACTTCTGGTCACTTCCAATTGAATTTCATTGAAGCAGACGAATGGAACATAGTTTTTCAGATCCGTCGCGTATGCTCGAAGATCGAGTTCTCTATCAACGAACGACTGATCAGCTTTGGTCTGCGAAAAGTGATTAATCTGCTCGGACACAGTTTGAACAGCCTGGGTGAATTGATCACGTTCCTTCTCTATACAGCGAATGCTGCATTTGATTGTTCGAATCTCCATATTCATCTGATTTAGGCTTCTTTCGAATTTTTCAAAATTCGATTCATACTGTCCGACAAGCAAATTCAAACACTCCAAATCTGCTGATAGTTTTGCCAGCTTTTTTTGCTCCTCGCACAGACGGGATTCCAGTCGGTCGATGTTCTCTAGAATTTTCGAAAGAATCCCCAGTGTTTCCATTCTCCTACCTTTCATTGTGTCAACATCTTTTTCAAGTGCCATCAAGCGTACCATGTAGGCTTTTAAAAGGTTCATAATCTCTGCGTATTGGTCCTTCATTTGCGATATTCCGTCACCAGAAATTTCACAAGCCGTTGTTGCCTCAGAATCAGTTGACTCATTTCCCGTTGACAGAGTGATGGATTTGTCGGTCGAAGTTGAAGAATTATTTGCTTCGGAAGCAGAATCGTTATCTGAAGGCTCCTCATTTCCACTTCCATCAATCGGGGCCACGGAGGCGTTTGAACTGTCACGCTGAGACGATGGATCTTCACCTACGACTAGGTCACCGATTTTCAAACCATTTATCAGCGATCGAATCAACGTGTAAAGAAGGTTTAGATTAACGGTACCGACATCTGGTTTTTCGAAAGTGTCTTCTAGCAGATCGTTCAACGTCATTGCTCTTGAGCTGTCCATTTTAACGTTTGATGGGTTTATCGAGTTACAACGTATAAAATGGGTTACTTCGATGTACAATTGGAAATCGTATGAGCCTAGACCCAAAAAAAAAGTGAATTGGAAAAAACACTTCGGCGCCAACATTTGATTAGGGCGAATCTGCTTTTGTAAAAAAAACACTTTGTCTGCTAATTTATCGGAAGTTGATTATAATTCCTTCAAATTGAATATATCAACGGATAGAAATAAAGCTCCTTCCTTAAAGAGTGCTTAATTTGTATTTGTGACCTTCTATTTGAGAGAAAATGACTACGAAAGCCATTGTTTACAAAAGCAGATTCGCCCTAATCTAATGTTGGCGCTGTCTTGACTAACACCCGGTTCACACTACGAACTATATTACGTAATATAGAGTATCTTGATATCAAATGCCATGCAAGTTATTTCCAGTGAAAAATAGATGTATAGTTGCTGATATCAAGATACTCTATATCACGTAATATAGGTTGTAGTGCGAACGGGGTGTAAATTTAGAATGAACAATGATAGTTTTAGAAATTAAAATTCTATCGAATTTGCATGAATTTTGACTCTATGTTTGTCGTTTTCAGTCAATAAATCGTAACCATTCATCTATCAGAGTATAAAGATCAAAATGCGCAAAACACGATTGATTTGAAGACCTCCTTGCTGAGAAACGTATAAATCTGACAACCATACAGCACCTCTTAATCGCTTTCTGTAAACAACCGAAATCAATAAAGACGAGGAAGACAAATTATCCCCTCGAAAAGTCAAAATACCATACAACAATTTATCTCGCTCTAAATCCGCTAATGCCTTTTGTCAGCTCGCTCGTTCCAAAAATACACCCTGCCTCAAAATGGCACATTTAACCGGCAGTCAGTGGGCAAAGGCGGGATCAGAAAACGCATAAACCAGCACAGCTCTTGGAAACGAACGATCAAAATCATAATAACACCCGTCAGCGTAGGATCCAACCGTACGGAGCACGAAAAAGCCGCAAATATAAAGAAAATCCTCTTTTATTGCTTCCACCCACTTCTGTTTTTCCCGAATCCCGATGATGGGCTGCGGGAGGCAACAAACAACAGTGTTATCGAGCCGTCACCCGATCTTAGATCCCTTTGTTGTCCCTGAATGAGCCCACCCCATCAATTTCAATTTCATCACTACCACTTCTCACCCTCCTCCTCGCTAGTTTTCTCGGTCGTAACAACAGAACAACAAATTGGTCCTGACGATGCCAGGCCAGCACGATGCCAGGCCAGCAGAGGGTTGAGAGCGATTATCATTCTCGCCTTTCCTCCACTCTACACGATTTTCCGGTGGTTAACGCTTTTGCTATATGCATACGAGACGCGGTACCAGCATTGACTGTGTCGATTAGTTTTTTCTGGAATTTTCCTCAACAACAAATTGGCGGAAGCTTCTTAAAAAAGGAACAAACTACGCATCCTCGATGGAGTCGGTTGTATGCTTGTATTCACCAGCGCCCATCGCAGTTGTGGTCGATTGTTAGTAGAGTGGGTCATCGTATGGCAAAAAGTAAACATGACCAGAAAAAAACGATATCACTATTCTGGTTTCATTTGTGGCACTGAACAAATGTGCAAAATTTGGTAATGATTGGCGTTCTCTATAGAGGAATCCAACTTGAAAAAAGGAGAAGACACCGAGTGGTAGTAAATCTGACAGCTCCCACGTTAAAGTATAGGACGACAATTTTAAAATGCTTTTAATAAAATTCAATAGAAATTCTAATTCGAAGCGGTTTATTGCATGATGGAAGAAAAATCCAAGACGACTCAATAAAGACACTTTCAGCAAAAAATAAATAAAATAAAAATAATGCCCCTATTTTGCAGTTTTGGATTTTTCTTCATTTTTTTCTTCATATTTTTGTTCATTTTAAAATGTGTGTCCTTTACTTTAACATGGGAGCTGTCAGATTTATTACCACTCAGAGTCTTCTTCTTTCTTCAACTTGGATTCTTCTATTGCGGTTTGAAATTTGTATGGGGAATCATCTTTTTTTGTATTTCTTCTTCTACAATGAAATAAGGATCGTAGTTGAAAATACTATTTTTGTAGAAAACACTCATTGTCAATTCTACAACGTTGCTCTCAAATAAATTAACCATGGGCTTAGTACAGTTGAATATAAATATAATGGCATTTACCGTAAGGCTGACAAATCTACTATGATTGATCAAAAGGCATGGTAATTTTAACAGAACAATAGTAAAATAAAATGAAAAAAAAATTGGTTGAAGAACGTCGGTACTACCATTTTACCCGACTATGCCAGGGGACAAGTCATTTTGCCACGTTGTGTTTGTGTTGATTGTGTTTCTTGTGTGTTGGAAGGTGTTTCTGCATCTGTACATATATGTCAACACTTCAATCAAAAATCTCTGCTTGCTGGCAACCATTACGCTAATCAGCTGAAAATGAAGTTTCTACTTCAGTCCATCAGTGTGAGCTTCAAGACGACAAAGATTCTTCATTATGGTCTAACTGACAAACGTAAACAATGACTTTTTCCGCGAACTTCTCGCTATGCAAAACTCGCCGAATCAATCCACCTCGGTCATTTTGAAGAATAATAATTCACCTATCCGATAGAATTAGATGCTTACATAGGTAAGCTTTGTACCACGAAAAATTCTAGACAAAATCGTGAAAAGGTCGAGAGTAGCAATAGTAAACAATGACTTAAAACGTAAATTTCACAATGATAACGGAAACGGAAAACGGCAAAGCCCGATCTGAGTTTGCCTGCTTGTCGGAAAGAAAACAGGCTACATCCAAGCCGATTCTATTTGGACATATCGAAGTCATTTGCAGCAACTGTCAAAATTTCCGTTTTCCGTTCCGTTTCCGTTATCATTGTGTTTGGACGGTAACACCTATATCCACTAGGGAACGTCCATTAATTACGTCACGCAAAAATTGACTTTCCCCCCCTTGTCACGTTTTTGTATGGACCTTCAAATTTTTTGTATGGATCGTCACGTTTTCCCAACCCCCCCTCACTGCGTGACATAATTAATGGACCTTCCCTACCGACGGGAAAGAAATAACTCCTTGTATCTGTTGCTGGTGCTATTTTGTTTGTGGAAGCCAGCAGAGCCCAGAAAAATACGCTAGAAGTCGACCTTTTGACTATTTTGTCTAGAATTTACGGAAGAAGCCATTGTTTGCGTTTGTCAGTTAGGCCTTAATGAAAAATTGTTGTCGATAGTTTTTGTCGTTGCCGGTAAGTGTCGAGAAACCACAACTCCCATTCGACGGAAAGGCAGTTCGCAGCCGGATTATAGCTTTATTTCTTCCTCCTCCAAGGCCTCCTGTAAACCAATACTATTACGATTGGGTTTGCTTCGAAGAATGAAACAGTGTTGTGATTTTTGTAAAAAAAAAAAAGCACTATAGAGATTGCTGACAGCTCGTTTATCACCACAAACATAGCCGACGGCCGGTTTGTGATCATTCCAAAACTAAAAAAGCAAAACAACGACAAAAGAAATAAAAACATAGCTGATGTCTTTTACCATCGAAATAATAATAACAACAAACAGAAACAGAGTAAACAAAATCCGACGTAGCTTTTGTGATCATTCTAAAAAGTGACAGGATGACCAGAAAAAATATGGCATCCTTGATTTTCGCACTCTTTGCACTGGGTGCAGCAACCTCTATTGGAAGATGAAAAGAAATTTCACGGTGACGGTGATTTCTTGCCGATTGTGACACCCCACTGATTGAAAAAACTATTGATAATCATAAATTACGCCTTATGAAGTATCACAAATGCACGTTGTTTCAGGGGGAAAGTCACTCTGCCACCTTGTGTTAACACTCTCAAAAACACAATTTGCCACACTTCAAACACACTCGCCACCACATTAAATATAAGTTTATATTTGGCATCACTTACACGAATTGATTGTTTGTTTTTGTTTCCCTCTCGCTTACACGAATGTAATTCAGATTATGCATAAGTGAGCGTGTATTAAACGTCTAAACCGTCCATGGTTGCCAATAATCATAAATTTTCGATTGTAGTTTGTGGAACACAAAAACATCTTCTGCCACCCCAGAAACCCCCAGAACATTTGCACACGATCAACACAAACACAACGTGGCAGAGTTACTCACCCCCTGGATGGCCTAATACATACTTTAATTGTTATGTTATATATTCTGGAGTATTTTGAATAGTTAAGGCCGAGCTACAATGGGGAGCGCAGCGGCGCGGTGCGGCAGTTTTTGACATAAAATATATGGATTAACTGTTAAGGATTTTTCAGCTGCATTTTTTCCTCGAATTGAAAATAGTTTTATATTGATTTTTAACAGTTAAAAATTGTTGTTAATGTGTTTTGTGAAGTTAAGTCGACTAGTCAGTATTGAGTGAGGTTGCAGCCGAAAATTAAAATTTAAATTTAAATATTTCATCTCGGGGTCAATTGAGCACGTTCCGGCGGCGGAGAAGATAAAGAAGAGAAGGCACGCGTTTGACGTCGTCGTCATTCCGAGGACAGTGGGAGCTTAGTGATTCTAGAGCATTGGAAGCGAAACCCTCCCCCCCACCTACACTCTCTTTGGTTGACAACGTGTGAAGGAGCTCATGCTGTGAGGACGAGATTCGCTGCTTCCAGCAAGATGATGATTGCCCCGTTGAGTTTTAACGAGCCCAGATAACCTGGTGGAAGCGGAACACTAACCAGTCAGACCCCGCAAAGGATTTTTAGTCAATTGAGAGGTGGTAAGTGCTCTCAAAACGCGGAGCGCAACAGGTAATTGTTATCCATTTTGTCCCTATATCACTTTTTTATGAACCTACATTAAATATAATATTTCTTATTATGATCACATCACTTATCAAGGTGAATCCTGATCCATCGAGCCCTACCCTAGTAACATAGAAAACCCTCCTGTGACCTTTGTGGGGATGCAGAGGTAAACACGGTCCCTAAACAGCAAAGGTCTGATATAAAATTGCTTCATTACTGTACATGGCTCTAAAATGATATTACCACTCTATTCCACTGTACTGTCATTGACTACATCCTATCGAAGAATAAAAATATAACTGTACAAGTCGTCAACAGAAGTACGCGTTCTTTCCTTCAACTGCCGAAATTCATAACAGTTGTCGACGAGGAGGAAGAAATCTGCGTTTAGAGTACGATTGTCGGAGAGATTTCCGAACGGCGATTACGGGAACTGCGGAATTGTGACCGATTTGGTGCCCTCCGGTCCGGAAAAGTGGATTTGATTGCCGTCTTGCTGATGAAATTCCGAGGAGGAGCTGCCTCAAGCGAAGATCGTTCTGCATACGAAAAAGAGTATAGTATCCGGACGACGACGGAAAAAAGGTGCTTCTGCTGTTATGTTTGTGTAAGTGACGTCGTGAACGATTTGCTGCTGTCTGCTGCGATACTGTTGTCTGCTGCCTGGTCGGCGCCGCATCGCTGTGCGTCGTAATTTCCTTGCTGTGCGTTGTGCTACTGGTACCTACCGAAAATGCCGAACCAGGACCAAAATACTGATCCTCCCGGGGGAGGAGGTGCTGTTGTGGGCGTTAGTGCTGCTATACCACCATCATTCGCATTGGAGCCGTTTGATAAAAACAGATCGAAGTGGTCACGATGGGTGAAACGCCTGGAGAGTGCGTTCCAAATATTTGGTGTTACGAATGTCAACAAAAGGAACATGCTGCTATTTTACATGGGTGCGGAAACATACAACATTCTGTGCGACCATCTGTCTCCTGAGGAACCCGAAACGAAGACGTATGACGAAATAGTGACTTCGCTGAAACCTACTTCGAGCCCGAACCATTGGAAATGGTGGAATTATGGAAGTTCCGCTCACGACAGCAGAAAGAAGGAGAATCTATAACGGACTTCATCACTGCGCTCCAACGTGAATCAAAACATTGCAAGTTCGGGGATTACCTCCCGAAGGCGCTTCGTAATCAGCTGGTGTTCGGATTGCGCAGCCAACGTATCAAGTCTCGACTCATCGAAGAAAAAGGTCTCACGTTTGAGAAAGCGAAGGAGGTCGCGATTGCTATGGAAGCATCTGGTGAAGGGGTCGAGGTGCTGAACAGGAGATTCCATGAAGTAAACTTCACCGATAGCAAGAAGACACAACCGCAGTCAAACCGTGGGGCTACCGCCAGTGCATCAAAGGTAACTAACCCGAATACTAACAAATGTTTCCGTTGTGGTGGCGAGACACATTTTGCAAATACCTGTGCACATAAAAATACTGTTTGTGGATTTTGCAAGAAAAAGGGTCACCTGCAAAGAGTGTGTCTCGCTTTCACCAACGAGGGCAACCCGAAAGGCAAGTTCCAGGCGAAGAAATTTCAGGCTCACATGGTTGAAGAGAATTGCTCGTCGGATACCGATAATGGTGATAATGATAAGGAGGTTTGTGTTTTCGAAATTGGTAAAATAAATGCGGAAGACTATGCGATGTTTCCGAAAATTTTCTTGAGGGTGAGGGTAGGCGATCGCGTGATTAAGTTCGAAGTTGATAGTGGCGCTCCCGTTTCTCTTATGGGGTTAAACGATAAGATGAAGTTCATACCTAAGGTTCCTTTACATGAAACTCAAATCGAACTGCGAAGCTACTGCGGAAATCCGATCGAAGTGTATGGTATTGTTCACGCTAGGGTCAATTACGATGGTCAGTCTCATGAGTTGCGGTTATTTGTTGTCGATACGGATCGACATCCACTTTTGGGTCGTGAATGGATGCATGCTCTAAAGCTTGATTGGAATGTCATTATGGGGCAACAAGTCACCACTGTCAATACTATCCTTCCACGTATTTCATCGCAAGGAGTTATGAAGACTCTTATGGAGAAATTTCCTTTGGTTTTCGATTCTTCTGTTGGCAAAATTGAAAAGATTGAAGCGTCCCTTCCTCTAAAACCAAACTTTAATCCCGTTTTTCTCAAAGCACGTACTGTGCCATTCTCAATTAAGGCAACGGTTGAACGGGAAATTGAGAGAATGGTTGAAAGCGAAATACTAGTGAAGGTAAACCATAGTGAGTGGGGGACACCGATCGTTCCGGTAATGAAGTCATCCAATAAAGTTAGGTTGTGTGGAGATTATAAACTAACTGTTAACAAGGGTCTATTGATTGACGAACATCCTTTGCCCACAATTGACGAATTGTTTGCTAATATGGCGGGTGGAAAAAAATTCTCAAAAATTGATTTGACTCAAGCCTATCTTCAGATGCCAGTGCGGTCGGAAGACCAGGACAAACTCACTCTTAATACTCATCTTGGGCTTTTCAGACCAACCAGGCTGATGTATGGCGTTGCCTCGGCACCTGCAATTTTTCAGAGAGAGATCTCGCAGATATTGCATGGCATTGAAGGAGTTTCTGTGTTCATTGACGATGTGAAAGTTACTGGCCCTGATGACGCAACACATATGAACCGGCTTTATGAAGTGTTGCGTAGACTTCAGGAATATAACATGCGCGTCAATGTTGAGAAGTGCGTTTTCTTTTCCGATAAAATTGAATATTGTGGCTACGTTGTTGACAAGCAAGGATTACATAAAACAAAACAGAAAATTGCTGCTATTCAAGAAATGCCAAGACCTGAGACTCGTGAACAGGTCCGTGCTTTTCTAGGTCTCGTAAATTATTATGGAAGGTTCCTGGAAAATCTTAGCACAAGAATATATTCCATTAATAATTTACTAAAAGAAAACACTCCGTTTGTTTGGGACGAACCGTGTGAGCAGGCGTTTAAGTGGATCAAAATGGAGATGCAGTCAGAGCGGGTTCTTGTTCATTACGATATTAACTTACCACTAATTCTTGCCACAGATGCCTCGCCTTACGGCGTAGGTGCCGTTCTCAGCCATGTGTTTCCGGATGGTACTGAGCGCCCTATCCAATATGCTTCGCAAACCCTTAGCCCTACGCAGCAAAGGTACAGCCAAATAGATAAGGAAGCGTATGCCATTGTTTTTGGAGTGAAAAAGTTCCATCAATACCTATTCGGCAGGAAATTCATTTTGATAACTGATAACAAGCCCGTGGCACAGATCTTCTCGCCAAGCAAAGGCCTGCCAACTTTATCGGCCGTACGCATGCAGCATTATGCCGTATTTTTGGAGACATTCGATTTCGAGATTCGTTACCGTAGGTCGAAGGAGCACGGTAATGCGGATGGTATTTCACGCCTGCCAATAACTGTTTCCCTAAAACCCTTGAAGAATCAGATGTTTTCGAGATCCACCACATTCAAACACTTCCTGTTTTAGTCGAAGAACTGGAAGAACACACTTCAAGGACGTCACGGTGAGACGTCTAATTGAGGGTTTGAAATCAGGAAGAATCGTTGACGGTAAGGAGCGTTATGGCATTGATCAGACAGAGTTCACATTACAACAAGGTTGTTTACTTCGGGGCATTCGGGTATACATTCCCCCAACACTGAGGTCTAGAGTTCTGGAAGAACTGCACAGCGGTCATTTTGGTACGTCCCGTATGAAGTCGTTAGCAAGATCATACTGTTGGTGGGAGAATATTGATCGGGATATCGAAGAGTTAGCCCGTGACTGTTTAGATTGCGCCAGAGTTCGACCAAATCCAGCAAAAGCACCGATTCATTGTTGGGAACTTCCAACAGAACCATTCCAACGGCTACATGCTGATTTTGCGGGCCCGTTTATGGGATTCTATTTCTTGATCATTATTGATGCGTGTAGTAAATGGCCAGAAGTGAAAATCATTCCAGATATTACAACTGATACCACCATTCAACACATGAGGGAGTATTTTGCTGCCGTTGGCCTGCCATCAGTCCTAGTTACTGATAGAGGTACGCAATTTACCTCAGATCAATTTCAAATGTTTTTGAAAAGAAATGGGATCATCCATAAAATGGGAGCACCTTACCATCCCGCAACAAATGGGCAAGCTGAACGGTACGTCCAAACGTTTAAAGACAAGATCAAAGCCCTAAATTGTCATCGTTCGGAAGTTCAAGCTGAACTACAGAACATCTTGATGGCGTATAGGCGTACCGTTCACCCATCCACAGGAAGAGTCCATCAATGTTGGTTTATGGGCGGCAAATAAAATCCAGAATCGATCTAATGATACCACAGCAGGAGTCTTCTTCACTGAAAGAGAGGGGGAAGAAAAGGGTATCCGGTCGTTTGAAGTAAATGATCGAGTTGCAGCGCGGGATTTCTTGTCCAATTCGGAAAAATGGAGGTTCGGATATGTCACGGAAAAAGTTGGAAAGCTGCATTATATGGTGGAGTTAGATGATGGTAGGCTTTGGAAACGTCACATAGACCAATTACGATCCGGACCATTACTTCGTTCTGGTCAACCCAGTGATAATGGGGGTTTCGAAAATATTGTTCGCTCTCGGTCTGTTAGGTCGTCGGTTCCACCTCTGCAAGCTCCAGTAGATACCCCGGTTCCACAAGTTGATTCAGACATCTCAGATCATTCTCGTTCCTCGGATGAACCTTCGGTTTCAAGTTATTGTCCTATCGCTAGCGAGCCTACTACAATGGATAACAGTGAATCCAGCGACTCAAATCGAAGAGAATCACAAAATCAATTGTCGCCTGCGAACTTGCCCGTTAGGAGATCTACGAGAGATAGGAGGCCTCCAAATCGGCTGGACCTATAGTACAGATACTAACACAACTAACAACCTGAATTCCTCCATCCGTATATTCCTAAAAGTGTATTCCTCTAACCCCGAGACGACCCGGGTATTTGGTCTTCCAAACACTAATCGAAATATAGAATTAGGAACTCTTCTTAGGGAGGAAGAATTGATATAAAATTGCTTCATTACTGTACATGGCTCTAAAATGATATTACCACTCTATTCCACTGTACTGTCATTGACTACATCCTATCGAAGAATAAAAATATAACTGTACAAGTCGTCAACAGAAGTACGCGTTCTTTCCTTCAACTGCCGAAATTCTCGGTCACACAAACTTTCCTTCCCTATTCCCACCTGATTGCAAGGACGTGGCCGGCGCCGTTATTGATTATTAAAGAAATTTAATCACTGAAACGTGTACAGTGAGAATGGTCGGTTACTCCCAGCCCCATTCAATTGATTCATTGTGCAATTTCACTGATTCTGATCAATCACGGAGTAGCAACCATCGATACGTGCAGTCAGTCAAGCTAAGTGCAGTCAGTCAAGCTAAGCTAAAATATATGGGTTAACTGTCAAAAACTGCCGCACCGCGCCGCTGCGCTCTCCATTGTAGCTCGGCCTTTATCCTTCCTAAAAAAAAAAAATAACAGGTTAACACCCCGTTCGCACTATAGACACTCTAGTAATAGACCGGACAATGTGCCGCCATGTTGTATCCAAAACGAACATTTCCTCGCATTTCCCATACGATTTGACAGTTGTTTTGGATACATCAACTGTGCCAGACTCACGTTGTCCAGTCTATTACTTGAGTGTCTATAGTTCGCACTACAACCTATATTAAGAGATATAGAGTATCTTGATATCGACATTTATGCTTAAAATTTTTACTGGAAATAACGTGCATGGCATTTGTTAACAAGATACTCTATATCACGTAGTATAGGTTGTAGTGCGAACGGGGTGTAATTAAGCATAAACAAATATACGCAGAAAAATAGATATTTATTTCAAAAATAAATCACTTTGAATTCAAAGAAAAATATTTTTGATTCATGGCCTAATTTCAATTTTCTTTTAATTAAATATTAACAATATTAGTTTCAAAGCAAATTTTTTTTAATTTTTACAATCAAACTTCCATACGACTGGATGTAGAATCAAATATAATTTTATTTGAATCTAGCACATCGTTATTTGAATCAAATATTTCTTTTGTACTTCAATTACGTCTTCTTTTTAAATTAAAATAAAAACGCTTTGACTTAAAATAAAATTGGATTTGTTTAAAATATAATTCTGTATGATTTTAGTGCTATTCATCTTTTGTTTTAATTTTTTAATTTTATGTGTTAAAAGTATAGATCAAGGGTTAATTGTTGTTTTAAAACAATATTGATTATGTTAACAAAATTGCTGCACCTAAACAATAATCTTAGCGTTCATTCCATGGATGCATTCTTTTCGACAAAAATGGGTGCTGTATCAGCTTTTTCACCTTCTTCCGTTTGATGAATTTCAATGTTTTGACGGTGTACCGGTTTGCTGAAAAAGCCCAAAAATTAGAATTTTGACCCTGCGTAATTTAAGTTTACACACCTTGAAATGTACCAATAACTGTACCACAAAGCCTTAGGATACACAGCTCGAATAAAACTCTTTCGACGAGTCCAATTTGCAGTTTTCGTGTTACAAAATGGTGCGCGGGTGACACATACATGCACGAAGCATCAAACCATTTTGAAAAAAAAATGACCAACCAAAATCATATATTTGAATCAAAGCCCTTGTATATTTGATTCTAATATGCTGTATTTTAACCCAAGTAACCACAAGCATTATATTATTGCACTTATTTAACCCAAAATCAACATCGGTAATGAGGGATCGCATAAATTCAACAGTTGTCAAGTAATGAAGCGTTAAATTAGCTTAAGAATGTAGTGATGCATTACCAATGTAATAATGCTACTTTAGCAATGTCTTATGGCATTACAGAAGATATAGCATTAGTTAGACTTTAGTGGCACCCTTTTAAGCTTTAATCCACCGTCAATGATGCACTAAACGTAATACATATGCCCTATATATAGTTATGCGCCAGACGTCTACATTTTATGCTGAGTACGAGGGATCAAAGTACACACAGCAATCACCCGATCATCCACGCGTCGGTGTTACCAAGCAGCCGTCAGCAGTTTGGAGGAACCACGCCACGCCGGGCAACAGGTTGCAGCGTAAGCAGATTTAGGTTTTAAATAGGGATTGTTAGGTAGGATAGACACTTCAGTTTGCATCAATTTTAGTTAGAGTACAGTTCATTTTTAGAGTTAGTACGAATAATATCAGTGAGTGCATGTAATTGTAAAGAGTTAGTGGAAATAAATGTTTTTTTACGTTAAACTGATAAACCGCATATAATTATATGCATGCTATTACAGCCTCGTGGTTACTTGGAAAATATGCATACTATTGCCCTAAATATGCATGCTATTACAGTAAATTTACACAAGGACATCGATTAACTTTGTTCTTGCTTGAACGTCTGTCTGTGCTGATGCTATTATGTCAGCTGATAGGCTAGGAGGAAAAAATAAAGCTGAGCATTCATTGATTCCTATTCGTGATATTTTCTAGGACCTCGATACTAAGGAAATCATGTTTGAAAAGAAGAAAAAGTCCGAAGAGCTTCTCTCTTCCGACGTTGATGTAGACTTTGTTGTAAATGGCAAATCAACCACAATTGCCATGCGAGATGAATTGACTTCGCCTAAACGAAATTGTGGCAAAAATAGTAATAGGGTATGTGTCCCTTAACTCAGCCTATTATGCAATGATCGATTACATTTTTTATTATAACTCATACAGTTTTTAAGCTGTAGGCGAGATTCAACTAGTTAGACACTTGCTATGATAAGCTTGATAAGATATTGGATGGTACATGTGGTACATGATGTTAGGCAAAAGATGACGTCCTTGGTTCGAGTACCACTGTAACCCCTGTACCCATGACCTTTCGCTCAATTTTCAAACATCAGTTCTATTTCCAACCTGCCGTACACTGACGGAACTTTCAACACTTTCTCTTCTTATCTTTCATTCTAGCAAAAACTTTACTGTCCACTCTTGGTGCCTCATGGTGATGCTCGTGGTGATGAGCGAACATCTTCTACATCATAATCGTTACTCCACGCACGGAGAATACAAAACATAACAATTAAAGTATGATCACCACTTGTTACTCATACCATTCAAGTTTATGAAGAAAAAAAACTTGAAAACATATAGTCGAAATACGCGAATCTGTCAATATAAGCAAAGGTAGCTGGAATTAAATGGAAAATACTAATTTCTCTTCTCATTTCTAGTTACTGGTATTCCACTAGACAGCTCACACTCTCTAGGATTGAAAACATGGCTCTGTAAGGTTGATTCGATTGAGCCTGTACAATTAAATGATTTATAAAAACAAAAAATCAATAAATACATGCATTTTATTTAACATTTTTATATTGCCAGCTTAGCACCAGATATAACTCACACGTCGAACGCCACGGAGCCAACTGACATTTCTTGCAATCGAAATAAAACATCAACATCATCAAAGCATCTTTCAGTCAGATTGGCTTTCAGTCAAACATCGTGTTGAATAATGATGATTTGAGAAGAAATTAAATTTCCCCTCGAAAGTTGTTAATTTTTCGCGAAGTTCAGAACTTCCCGTAGGCCGCCGAGATGCCCAAGAAGAAGACTGGTCAGCGTAAAAAGGCCGAGAAGCAAAAACTTCGGCAAAAGGAGATTCGCAACCGCGAATCCCAGCTGCCGGAGCAGCCCTGCAATGTACCCATGGATTGCGAAAAATGCGGCAGGTGAGTGCTGAAGTCTGCGACCTAGTGGAATGTTGTTTGGAATGTTTTTTTTTCTTTTTCTTTTTTAAGGAAGCAGAAGTCCCGTGCCTTCTGCTACTTTTGCCAAAGCGTTCAACGCTTGCCAATCTGTGCCCAGTGCGGTAAGCAAAAGTGCATGCTCAAAACCGGAGATTGTGTCATCAGACATCCGGGAGTATACACCACTGGCTTGCAGATGGTAGGAGCCATTTGCGACCATTGTGAGGCTTGGATTTGCCACGGGCGGAAGTGCCTTCAATCGCATGCCTGCACCTGTCCGCTGATGGATGCCGTCTGCATTGAATGTGAACGTGGTGTATGGGATCACGGCGGCCGTATGTACAAGTGCTGCTTTTGCGACAATTTTCTTTGCGAGGACGACCAGTTTGAACACCAAGCTTCTTGCCAGGTGCTGGAATCCGAATCGTACAAGTGCCAGTCTTGCAATAAGCTCGGACAGTATTCGTGTCTGCGTTGCAAGACATGCTACTGCGAGGACCATATCCGTAGAAAGGGCTTCAAATACGACAAGAATAAAGCGATTCCTTGTCCGAAGTGTAACTACGATACGAGCCAGACCAAGGATCTGAGCATGTCGGGTAAGGATGTTTTTTAATCAAATTGGGTTTCTTGTTTTAAAAGCATTTTTTTTCTAGTTCGTAGCCACAAGTATGGTCGCAAACGTCAAGATGATATGGACGAAGACGACGACTATGTCTACGATCCGGAATACACTGCGTATCGGACCGCTGCGGCGCATTACAATGATTCGGATTCCGACGATTACGAAGAGGGGTCTGATTCGGATGACGACGACGACGACGATGATGATTCCGAGGAGGAAGAAGATGAGGAAGATGGCGATCAAGCCAAGGCTGGTACGAGCAGTGGAAAGGGAAACAAGTGAAAGGCACGTTGTCTGCACTGGGAATGTTCTTTCCAAAGGCTCCCAACGTTATCTAGGAGTTCGCAACTCCTCGATACTTGTTGAATTTATCTTTATTGTATATCAAATCAGTGGGGATGTATTCAATAAAGAACGAAGAAATATCCTGTAGCCATATTGAGTTCAAGTAGGTGCATGAATAAAGAACTTAAAAGAACAGACCTCGCATTCTTCTTCCCATTCCTTGACGGTCGTAGAGAAGATTGAACTTGTTCACCAGCTGGTTCATATCGTTCGAAACCTTAGTTAATGCACCCAAATAGGTGATAAGACCAACGTCATTCGATTGCTGCAAAATCAAATTAAGAATGTTAGAAACACGCCCTACAATTATGCAAGAACTTATTCTATTTACCGTATAAAACTCTTCTTTGAAGGAAGGATTCTGAATTACCGGCAGTCGACGGCTCAGCGAGTAAGCTCCGCGTAGAATTTCCTGGTTTGGTTCCAATTGCCCACTTTCGATGGCCTTAATGTACGCCAGAACAATCTTGATTCGTGAATGTAGCATTTTGATGGCACTATGCTGCGCCAGCAAATGTTCCGCGACCGTCGAGTTTTCGTCCGAATCGTTCGATGCCATCCGAGCTACGTGATCGACTCCGATACGTTCGGCTTCTTCGGTGGCCAGTGTGTAGGTCAGAGGAACAAAAAGCATCACAGCATCACCCTGCACAATGTCGATTACCGACTCATATAGAGAAATGGGCAAATGGTTCATGTTCCGGCTTGTCGGATCAAGCAGAAGCATAATCGGGCACTCGTTAATGTGGCAAATCTGCTTGTGAATGTTAATATGTTTCTCGGATGGAACAGATCCAGTCGTATACCATCCTAAGAAATCCAGATCACTGAAAACTTGCTTATCTAAAAGTTGTTCAAAATTAACATATGGTAAAATCAATGATCATTATAAATATTAGTTCCCAAACTTACATTGCTCCTCTTTAGTATTGTAATAATCCATCAGAATGTGAACCTCTTCGCCAACCAAATCAAACTTTAGCTCAAACGAATTCATGACTTCGATGTTCCTTCCCTTTTGCTTTCCAATCAATGCACCGTAAACCTGAGACTTGAAGCCCTTCTGTGCGCGAATCCTGGTCCAGTGGTCGGAGATATTCATAATGACGAGCGGATGAAGTGAACACGTTACGGATGGCACCGTAGCACTTCCGGCCATAACATTCCGGGACTCGGTCGATGGAGAGGGTTTCGTTTGCAATCCACTGGCTGAAGCTGCAGGGTTAGCTGCTGTGGCGACAGCAACAGCACCCGTAGAACCGGTAGCACTCGAAGCAGAACTGCCGGCAGTAACTGCAGCCGACTGTTCCTCGCTGTCGATGTCCATTTTTTCCTCGTTTGGGCGCTGGGTCATTTTAGTGCAGATTACGTGAATATTCTACGAAGGTGAATGGATTTGTTTTCTATAAAAAAAAAGTCTAGGTTTTTGGCAAATGCACAAAGACGAACGCGACGAGCGAGAGCAAAAGTTTGACGTTGAATTGTTTTGTTTATCATTAGACAATATTCAGCTCCGGCTACAAAATAATAGAACAAAAATAAAAACGAGCCAAAAAATAGGTTAAAACTTCCAAGGTCGTCCGTAAACTATGCTATAGATTACTGATTTATAACATGTTACATTACCATGTTAAGGCCACCCGGATAAAAATAACCAAACAATTACAATACAATAATATAAAATAACATTGAAATCTATTTCCGATCATTAATCTTATTGTTCATGAATCAGATATATGAAAAATGTATATTGTCATTACAACAGCTTTACTACCCTAATAAACATGTACCATACAGGAACGATATTATAGATCGTATGACCATACCACTAACAGTTGGGATGATACCTCGAATTGGTGGTTAGGCACTTCTTATGGTTATTGTTTATGCGGGTATTCACTCAATTTAGGATTTTCATGACCCAGAAACAATAGCAGATGCAATAGTAACTGATCCTGAATCTGTACGGAAAATAATGATTTTTTCTGTTAAGATACATAACAACCCCTTTTCTATTGTCGATGTCTCAATTTACATTAGATTCTATTGTGGTAGCAATTACTTCTATTGTCATTTTATCGTTGTGAACAATACCGTTAATTGTACATACTATAGATTCTATTGGATGGTTACAATATATATAATTGTAAATCTATGAGAATTTTTTATTCGGGCAGTATCGACTTAAAAAGTCAAGAGGTTGAGGAATTTTGTTCAATATTACCAACCAGAATTTTGACAATTGATCTGCATGGAACGAAATGTCACCTTCACTTACGGAACAATCTGTACCGAACATTTATCCGAAAGTAAAAGTGACAGCTCCCATTAGTTTGCGTGGAAACCTTAAAAATCCCAATTATATTTTTCATTCTTTTCAGGTGGATACTGCTGCAGAAGTTTCTTTTCGATTCTTCACTCTTCCGTTTCAGTAACATGGGTTTAAGATAGAAAAAAAAATTTCTTTCAAACACGATACCGACCTTTACCACATTACCACAGCCATTTAAGCTCGAATCTCAGCATGTGTAAAATTCGATAACGATAAATTCCGAAGAAATATCCAACATAACACATAAGCAACGACCCACTCAAGTAACCATGAAGCTCTATATATATACATCATTTATGCATTATATTACGATATAAGTTTTTGGTATAAAGCAATCTAATCTTAATTGCGTTCCTTGAAGTGGAACTCAAGTTCAGCAAGGGCCCCACCTGTCACCGAAGCTATGTCAATATGCTTTATTGAAGCCCGAAAATAAGCATATTTAGGGCATAGTTACTTCTTCAGCAGTTGAATTACTGCTTCTACTGAAATGTTTTATTGCATTTTGAAAAGCATACATAGAGCTTGGAGTATTTTGAAAAAGAAACATCGAAAATGTATTAAATCTAGATGAATTCATTTTTTCTGTTACGTTTTATTGTATGGATATTATTTTATTTTATTTTATGGCTTCTGCGCGTAACAATGATGGGATATATTTTTAATAAGCTCAAATGTGTTTCCTACATCGGGATTCGAACCAAGGCTTCTCACGACTAATCGATGACTGCCGGTTGTGTTAACGCTCTTAGCCATTAAGAGCAATGGAATTATCTAAGACAACATTAAGGAAGCACACCGAGGGGTTCGCCATTTTGCGATTGCACATTGGATCGCTGCGAATCCTTATCAAATTCACATAAAAAACCATCGCTTCCATTATCGTCATTAATCGCAACAATATTATTAATCGCGAAGTTCATCGCGTAATCGCGTCTCATCGTGACCGATTCTTACTCGAATCGTGAGCATTGATATTGATGACTGGCAGCCATGCCATTTCTATTCGAGCTACCATTTCCATTTCTGGCAACACTATCGATATTTGTTTTGATTATTTCGCGCAAGTGAATCGAGTAGCATTCATCAGTGTTTTCCGAAACAAAATCGGTAGCGGAAAATTAATGACAATTATTGGTAAGTGTTTATGTTCCATCTCTGACGCGTTTTGCATAGATGAGCTCATAGGATTGTTTATTCTGTATGTTGCTCTTGCAGATAGCGGAGCAACTGAAGGATCACGAGAGCAACAGCGATGTACAAGTGCATTTGAGAATGGTCGACACGGTCAAGGTATAGAGATTGAATGATAGTGCATCGGAGAATAAAGTAATGAAAAACCAAACACAGAAAGACTTCTCCAATTAAACTCCAAATAAAAGCTATTTCAGTCTTGACGGTCTGTAAGCCATCATCGAGAGCAGTGGAATTGCTGAGGAATGCAATCAGATGACGGCTGAGTCGTACGAAGCGCAACTTTTGACACGGTATCCGATCAAAATAAGTAACGGCTGCTAATCACAGCAAATGCTGATGGCCGCGGATTGGACTGCAGACAGACTGAAAACAGTTTTCTCAGCTCGGAAGACCTCTCCAACTGTACTGAAGGGATGCATGTCTCTTTTCTAAACCGCTTGAAAGCTAACCGTTTTTTAAACTCAGCCTTGAACTTTGTTTTATTTCATGATGAAAACGTACGGCTTTTCTGAACGAACAGAATTTAACCCAGGCGAATTTGTTGTTAATATTTTGAGTGTATCAAGATTTTTTTGAACTAGTTGTTAAGAATCACCCACAATTGATACGTTGCGGATGCGTTGACGTAAATTTGACAGAAAACCTATGGGAGAACTGTCAAATTCACGCAAACGCATCCGCAATGTATCAATTGTGGGTGACTCTTTAGATTGAGATCGTTCGTAACCTCTTACGTTAAAGTAACGTGTTCAAATCTTATTTCCTTATTTCCGTAGTTCATCGACTCACTCGAGTGATGCAACTGCTCCAGTTTGAAATTTGTTTATCGAAACAGGGAAATAGTTTCTATCAAAATAGTATTGATATTCCTGTTCGCTGTAACAAGGAATAAGAGACGAATCAGCCACCGGCTGAAAGTTTCTATAATAAAGAAATCTATTCTAATCTGTGGCATGGATCAGAGTGAATACATTTTCATCAAATTTGTAAGGCATAGGTTAAACCTTTGCCCTCCCGCACTTGGCTTTCGAGCCCCAAATAAAATGCGTGGCGTGTAAAGTTAGACGAAACACTCTCACATACGTGGTGACGGGTTTCAGCAGTTTAAATGTTTTCCCAGACAGATCAAAAGGACAGGTCGGCTTTAACAGCTGGCGCTCACTCGTTTCCGCTCACTTAGGGTGAGAAGGTACTTAGATGCTTTTACGGACGAATTGGATTTCTTCTTTCAGAGATTCAAGAAGGGATTTGCAAAGCGTTGCTCGATTGCCCCTGAAGTGGATAAGAATCGTTTGAATTAACTAGTAATTGTAATTGGTCCAATCTAACTTACATAATATCCAGTGTCAGAGTCCGCAAAGCTAGGTGTTCGAGATTTCTTGTAAATATTTAGACAAACGAAAAGCTTTTTCTCTGAATTGAGCCATCCGTTAACGAGAGCAATATCAACTGCTTGATGTACTTGATAGATATGTTCAGTACCAGTTTCTGGATCATTGCGTTTCGCAGGTGCAGGTACCGCCAAATTATAGAATACGGAACACAATACAGGACACCTGCGGATCTTGACTGCATTCGCATTCATTGGTTAAATTGTGCCATAGATTCAGTGCTGCATTGTAACAGCCTAGCTCATTGGTGGGTTGAACTAAAGCCGGAGTTGTTGTTAGGATGGTTGTCATTAATGTCGTTGTCGTAGTTGGTGAGAATGTGGGAGAAAAATCCGGGGCACGAATAGAAATTGAGATTTTCTCGGTTTTTCTTACGATGTCAGAAGAAATTTTTACTGATCGAATTTTTGAGCGAGAAATGACATTTTATCTGGCAGTTCTCGTTGTCAAATTTTTCGAGCAGTTGCATGCTGTCAGCGGTAACTTTTATGCTGATCGCATCGTCATCGCGCTCTCATCGCGATTGATCGTGCCAATCGCAAAAAATGCTTTCAGCACAAAGAAAATCGTCTTCATCGCGGAAATTTTCATGTCAGGAGAGTGCTATCCAACGCTAATCGTGGGAGTGTCACCCCCCTCGAAGCACACCCTAAACACACCCTCTTTGTCTTTCTATAAAAACATTCATGCTGCTTTTCTTAGATTCTTCTTGCTAAACCCGCCATTGAGACTGCGATACTCCAACCGTTAATCAGTGCAAATCTCAACCCGATACGAGCTACAAACGAAATCATACCCACCGCCGTTCATCACACAACAAGCCGACACAATGCGTTGATGCCCGGTGCAGGTTGAAACCGGATCATTAATGAAAATGATATGAGAATAAAGCATCTCCTGCTGAAAAAACAGCTCCGTCCTCTGGAATATAAACAACCAGAAACACCCAGCAGCTCCCGATAATGCATCCATACTTTTTGGCTGAAATTTGAAGAATCAAACTTTCTGGTTAAGGAGAATGAAGATGACGATTCCGAATCTGACAGGCAGCTCAGCTTTCGAGACATGTTTCTTATTTCCAAAGTGAAACGAAACGTCATCCATAGATGCATACATGCACCAACGCTACTTTTAGCCATTTGCGCAATGCGACATGATTGAGCACAATGCATTAATTGATCTATTTAATGCGTATTTAACGTTAAGCTGTTTGGGAGCAACACTATAAATGCATGCTACCATGAATATGTTCAATGTACATACGTACATAGCATGGGAGTTGTTGACACAGCGCCACATGGTTTTACCAAGTTGCTGATAGTTCGCCCGAATTTAGTGCTATGGATATAACGCTAGTGGTTACTTTGGGCAGACAGTGGAGCCTACACACTCAGATATTTCTACCGAAATCCGTAAAGTCCTACCAAAATTTCAACAACAACGAACGTTCGGTGATCCGATTCAACGGATTTCGGCAAAATTTTACCAAAAATCCGGTAATTTTTTGCAGATAACTGTAAAATTTCACCAAAATCTGTTAAATAGGATTACCGAATATTCAGCTGTTGAGAATTCGCAAAAATTTACAGAGATTTCTGTAAAAAACCAAGTGTGTACACACTCAATTTACCTCTGTAGGAATATCCAACAGCTGATCAACTCGGCAATTGTTTTAGCTGATATCCCTGTTGCAGAACAGTACACATCCGTGTTAGTTAATTTTCACTTCACGATTTCTGAGACTAAAAATCACAACCAAAATCTCGACCAAAACAAACAAATAACGCTGGAATTGTCACTCATCAGCTGGAAGCTCCCAGTGGAGCTAACGGTTCTTGAACATTTCAACGAACAAAGTCTCGACAACAGACTGCGGAGGGTTGATGCCAGCAACCAGGAAGTGATAGGACTTGATCCCGTATGTCCTGAGGGCGTACAGCACAGCGGCATTTTCGACGGCAGCCATTATCTCAAAATTTAGAATGTATATAACTCAGAATCCGTACTAGATATTTAATATTTAAGCAATCGGACAGTAAGATCCATACATTTTATGGTCAAAGATTGCGTAGCAACGTTATTAGTGCTCCCATTGTAGCTCGGCCTTCAGGGGTCCAACTACACCGTGAGGCGCGCAACGGCGCGTTGCGCCAGCGTTGACGACAAAGTATACACGCTCAACAGCCTCTCTTTCATTTGTATTACTGTCCTCTTTTTTCTCACGGAAAACTTACCGTAATATCCGTAAAATTGAGTAATTTTTCCGTGACAATAAAAGTTATAGAAAGTTATACAAATGAAATTACCCATTTTGGGGAAACTCGAGTGTGGTGCAATGGGTGAGAGATATACCATTTTGTGACAGAGACTGCTTATAACGACGTCAATGGGTAAATCAAGTTTACTCTATTTAATGGGAGAGGCGCTATCCTAGCGCAAATGGGTGTTTTTCCACTCCATTAATGGGTTTTTGCAAACAACTCGTGTACTAACTGCCCGCTGGTTACTTTTTTCTTAGCGCACACTCCTGGCGTCACTTTACGCCTGGGATGGACTACTATGCAACGCACAGCGCGTTGTACGAACTGTCAAATACTTTAATCCAGTACAGAAAAACTACGTACTAGACTAGGCGTACGGCGCAGTACGGCATACGCGAAGGCCCGTCGTGCTAGGTACCATCTCAGATTTTGAGCGTACACCGTCGGTTTGTAAAAACTTCATTAATGGGTCGAGAAAACTCCCATCTTCACTAGAAGCGCCTCTCCACATTTAATGGGTGAACCTGATCTTACCCATTAATCGGCAAAAAGCAGTGAATGTCACAAAATGGGTATTTTTTACCCATATAAAGAAGCCAAAATGGGTAAAAAAATACCCATTTTTTGCATACAGATTATGTAGCAATTTGGTAGATTTTAATTTCCGTGATATTCATGGTAATCAATCAACAAACGCAAAAATAAAAATATAAAATACTCATACTTGCTTTTATTCATGCCCGTTCAGAGTGGCAGCATGTGAATTCGACTTCATAACAAGCTTCCTTAATGTTCCGTGGCACACAAACCAGATTGTCAACGTTTAGTTCGAGTTTATGCTTGTTTACCAATCGAAGATCTGAAAGCATAATTTTTAAGCATCAAAGC